>CANNZV010004537.1:0-5000 GCA_947561585.1 Caprella mutica
ATCACAGACCTGTTATTGCTCTCAGTCTCTGACGGCTTCAGAGCCGTTGATCCCTCTAAGAAGAATTCTTCAAGACCTTAAAAGGCCGGCGGACTAGGAGGGCAGCCAAGGGAGACCCTACACGCAGAGCACATCACGCACGACAGGCCGCGACAAGCACAGCAAGCCGGAACGCAAGTACCACCACGCAAGGAGAGATCCCTGAAGCTGCTAACTCACATTTCAAGATCCAACCGACTAGTTAGCAGGGGAGAGTCTCGTTCGTTATCGGAATTAACCAGACAGATCACTCCACCAACTAAGAACGGCCATGCACCACCATCCACTAAATCGAGAAAGAGCTCTCAATCTGTCAATCATTCTAGAGTCCTGGCCTGGTGAGATTGCCCGTGTTGAGTCAAATTAAGCCGCAGGCTCCACGCCTGGTGGTGCCTTTCCGTCAATTCCTTTAAGTTTCAGCTTTGCAACCAGACTCCCCCCGGAACCCAGAGACTCTGGTTTCCCGTAAGATAGGAGCCGCCCGTCGAGCCCGTCAAGAAGGGTGCTCGACGAATTGATGGTTGGCATCGTTTAGGGTTAGAACTAGGGCGGTATCTGATCGCCTTCGATCCTCTAACTTTCGTTCATGATTAATGAAAACATCCTTGGCAGACGCTTTCGCTTCAGGAGGTCTTGCGAAGGTCATAGAATTTCACCTCTCGCTTCGCAATACCAATGCCCTCGACAAGCCCTTTTAATCATTACGTCGAGGCTGGCTTATACCACTGCTACGACCATTAGCCAGCGCCCGACGTCGTATTCCGACATACCATGCAAAACCAAGTCTGTCCTCTTAGAGCGGGCACGAAGCCACGCTCCGTGTGTTAACAGGGCTAGGCCCTTTACGACTGCTTTGAGCACTCTGATTTACTCAGGGTGACTGTGGCGTCTGCGAGAGCGAACTCTCGGTCGACGCCCTTTTGTACGCGAGTGCGGAGGATGTTAACGGACGGGAGCGTGAGCTGGACACCGCGAAGGAGCCAACAACAAATCCAACGTCCACCTGCCGCACTTCGGAACAGACATTCAACTACGAGCCTTTTAACCGCAGCAACTTTAATATATGCTACTGAAGCTGGAATTACCGCGGCTGCTGGCACCAGACTTGCCCTTCAGTAGGTTCTCAACAGGGTGTTTAGAAAAGTGCTCATTCCGATAGCGAGACCCGTGAAGGGCGCACGCTTCGTTATGTTTCGTCACTACCTCCCCCAGGATGTGCTGGGATTGGGTAATTTGCGTGCCTGCTGCCGTCCTTGGACGTGGTAGCCGTCTCTCAGGCTGCCTCTCCGGAATCGAACCCTGATTCCCCGTTACCCGTCAAAGCCATCGGTCGCGTATAGCGAGCGGTTGACAGCTGATAAGGCAGACACTCGAAAGTGGCAGCGCCGTCCTACGAGAGGTACGTGCGCTTGTCATCAAAAGGTTATCCAGAGTCACCACATAGCAAATCAGGCTCTCCGTGAAGAGAGCCCCAGCGGTTTGGTCTAATAAAAGCACCCGTCAGCAACGCGCGAACGAGAAGCATCAGGGTATAAGTTGCATGTATTAGCTCTGGAATTACCACAGTTATCCAAGTAATTAGTACTGGCCCATTTGGACAACGACTGATTTAATGAGCCGTCCGCGGTCTCGCCGTGTCAAGACACAGCTTGGACTTAGACATGCATGGCTTAATCTTTGAGACAAGCATATGACTACTGGCAGGATCAACCAGGGAGCTTTGGTTACAGAGAGCTACGATGGTGGTGGTAGCAAGCAGTAGTGGTTGTGTAAACAACACACTGCCGCCGCCGCCGCCGACCCTCGTATCAACCCCGTTCAATGTGTTCGAGAGAGCTCTCTTCCTAGGCAGCAGCAGCAGCAAGCACTTGCGCGCAATGAAGCTTGCTAGCGCTGCTGTGCTGCGCTTCGGATATGAGAGCCTCATCCTTTATCCATTGCAAATGAGTGTGATCAGCTTTGAAGGCGACACAGACGAGCTGCGCGTCCTCTAGCCGTCGTTTTGTCACAGTTCTCTTGGAACAAGCTTGGGTGATGCCTCGCTCTGAGAGTGCAATCAACTTTCTTGTACAGAGTTTTCCCAGTCACTGGTGTAAGCCAAATTTTGTGCGTGCGAGTCTGTCGGGCAGATGAGACTGTGTTCAACTGCCCTGAGCCTCAGACGCCGAGAGATATAGCTTCGCTCTCGGCATTCAAACCAACAATATCCATCGCAACCTCAGAGTTGGGTGTGTTTGTCGAGAAGGAGCGGTATGAGAAACTCCCATCTATCCCGACAAAAACCTTACTGATAGGCAAACGAATTGCTTCTCAAGCCCAAAACTGATCGTCATGGGTACCCAAAGTAGCCCTGTACCCGTCTGTTAACTTTTTACAGTTTCCATTTTTCCGAATTGCGACTCATCCCTATAATGTTTTGGGTCTTCATCCAGGCATCGGACTTGTTCCCATTAATATCGGGAAAAAAGTCTTCGGTATTTGGTCTCAATTTTTCATTCACCATGAAAATGACTTCAGAAATGCCGCGGAAGGCATTTTTCACGGTGAAAAAAATCTCAAATTTTTTTTCACTGAGAAATGCCCGCGGAGCCAATTTTCATGGTAAAGTGCCCGATTTTGGAAACTTTTCACCGTGACCAAGGCCGCTGCGACCATTTTCATGGTGAAATTTTTTTTCTCTCAAATCGTTTTCCCTTGACTAGGCATTGCTCAGGGGGCCTCCCAGGGCACCACCACGATGGTGAAAAAAAAAATTCAATTTTTTTTTTTTCACTGAGAAATGCTCGCGGAGCCAATTTTCATGGTAAAGTGCCCGATTTTGGAAACTTTTCACCGTGACCAAGGCCGCTGCGACCATTTTCATGGTGAAATTTTTTTCTCTCAAATCGTTTTCCCTTGACTAGGCATTGCTCAGGGGGCCTCCCAGGGCACCACCACGACTCTGAAAAAAAAATCTCAAAAAATATTTTTTCACTGAGAAATGCTCGCGGAGCCAATTTTCATGGTAAAGTGCCCGATTTTGGAAACTTTTCACCGTGACCAAGGCCGCTGCGACCATTTTCATGGTGAATTTTTTTTCTCTCAAATCGTTTTCCCTTGACTAGGCATTGCTCAGGGGGGCCTCCCAGGGCACCACCACGACTCTGAAAAAAAAATCTCAAAAAATATTTTTTCACTGAGAAATGCTCGCGGAGCCAATTTTCATGGTAAAGTGCCCGATTTTGGAAACTTTTCACCGTGACCAAGGCCGCTGCGACCATTTTCATGGTGAATTTTTTTTCTCTCAAATCGTTTTCCCTTGACTAGGCATTGCTCAGGGGGCCTCCCAGGGCACCACCACGACTCTGAAAAAAAAATCTCAAAAAATATTTTTTCACTGAGAAATGCTCGCGGAGCCAATTTTCATGGTAAAGTGCCCGATTTTGGAAACTTTTCACCGTGACCAAGGCCGCTGCGACCATTTTCATGGTGAAATTTTTTTCTCTCAAATCGTTTTCCCTTGACTAGGCATTGCTCAGGGGGCCTCCCAGGGCACCACCACGACTCTGAAAAAAAAATCTCAAAAAATATTTTTTCACTGAGAAATGCTCGCGGAGCCAATTTTCATGGTAAAGTGCCCGATTTTGGAAACTTTTCACCGTGACCAAGGCCGCTGCGACCATTTTCATGGTGAAATTTTTTTTTCTCTCAAATCGTTTCCCTCTGACGAGGCCTTGTGCTCAGGGGCGCTCACTGTCCTTCACCACGGTGATGTATTACATGCACTCATACATCATGTAGCTGCTCATTAATACAAAAAAAAGTTGCTCCAAACACCCTATGAACAGAGAGAAATTCATCCAAAATCAGTCCTGAGGATGCCCTTCGGGTCCAAGCAACTTACCCCCATTGCTAGGTGTAGCTCGATCCTTGTCTCAATTTGAGACACAAGCCATAACTTATTCAGAGTTCCTAGCTGTACCTCAGCCGTAAGATATAGCTCCGCGGTGCTACTCACGGGAGTGTGCTAGAGTCAGAGTGTTCAGCCGTACCTTAGCCGTGAGATGTTGCTCCGCGTCGCGTCTCACGGGCAAGTGCTAGAGTCAGAGTGTTCAGCCATACCAAGTCACTGAGATATAGCTCCGCGGCGCTTCTCACTGGCAAGTGCTAGAGTCAGAGTCAGAGTGTTTAACCATACCAAGTCCCTGAGATATAGCTCTGCGGCACATCTCACGGGTGAGTGCTAGAGTCAGAGTGTTCAGCCACGCCAAGTCCCTGGGATATAGCTCCATGGCGCTTCTCACTGGCAAGTGCTAGAGTCAGAGTGTTCAGCTGTACCAAATCCCTGAGAGAGAGCTCCGCGGCGCTACTCACGCGCGTGTGCTAGAGTCAGAGTGTTCAGCCGTGCCTTAGCCGTGAGATGTTGCTCCGCGTCGCGTCTCACGGGCAAGTGCTAGAGTCAGAGTGTTCAGCCATACCAAGTCCCTGAGAGACAGCTTCGCGGCACTTCTCACGGGTGAGTGCTAGAGTCAGAGTCCCAAACCACACCTTGACCGTGAGACACAGCTCTAAAGAACTTCCATCGACATCTCAGCCAGAGTCTGTGTCCTAAGCTGTGAACCATCACTCGGAGACAAAGCTCACAGACCATTTTCACAGTGAAGAGCTAGAGTCGGAAATAGCGGATATAGCCGTCCTGTGACACACTGTAGCGGCGCCTGCGGCGGGCCAAACCAACAGCCAAGCCCCCATCAACCGCACATCTTACTTTATATCTTCATGAGAGAAAAAAAATCTCTCAAGACAATGCACTCTTTGCAGGGTGCTAATGTCTTGAGAGTTCTTCTCTTCATCCATCATAACAAGGAGAGCCTCAAGCTCCTCCCGTGCTATGCTAGTCTACGTCAGAGTCCAGCCAGCACTCCCCTTCCCTACTTCTGTCTTGCCCTTACAGAAGCAATCCGCAGGAGAGGAGAAGGAGA
>CANNZV010004537.1:7500-39465 GCA_947561585.1 Caprella mutica
AGCAGCGAATCCGCACATTGTTTTGAACCCGGGCTAATTCTTCAAGGACTGGCAATGACATCGAGACGCACTCTTAGGCTGAGGAGCTTTGCCAGAACCTACCACGCCTTCCTCGTGAAGAGCCCTTTCAAGGGACGCAGACTTCGTCAATGAGAGAAGAGAACTCTCGCTCGTGTCACTACCAGTGGCATTAACCACAGTTTATATTGCTGTGAAGCCATCCGGCCAATAAATCGACCAGACCCAAATGACCAGGTAGGGTGCCGGGATCTTACCCTGCTACCCATTCGCCGCGCATGACTGAGGTAGGACGAGTCTCTGTCACAGAGGTGTGTGTGCTATGGGTGTGTTGAGTAAAGCGCGTGCAGGTACAAGAGACCCAAAGAAATCATCGCGACTGCATCAGAGCAGGCGATAGAAGACGTCACACTGTGTACTCCCCACAACACATCATCTCGACAGAGAATACTCTACGTCCCTGACAGTATGCTGACCGCGTTGACGGTTGGCTTAGGCTCGACTAACACGTGTGCAAGCAATGTTGACACGAAACCCTGATCATATCCTCACGACTCAAGATTGTTCGCCAGAGTACTTGCTACTACCACCAAGATCTGCATTACCGGCGGCTCCAGCCGGACTCACGTCCAAGCCTTCTGCGCTCACCGATACGCCATCCTACTCGTCGGAGCATCGAGACTGATCAGACTTCACAGTCGGTTTTGCTCCGACGGCCGTGCATCGGGAGAGAGCTTTAGTGCCATCCATTTTCAGGGTTGCTATCTTCGGCAGGATTAGTTGTTACACACTACTTAGCGGATGTCGACTTCCATGACCACCGTCCTGCTGTCTTCAGCTAACAACACCCTTCCAATGGTTACAAGAAATAGCTGTCACTTAGGCCCCTTAGCACTGCGTTAGGTTCATCCCTCATTATCAGTCCTGCTTACCAGAACAGACCCACTGATAGACAGTATGATTCATACAGGGTCTGAGCTCGAGGTGCCACCACGCGTAAACGCAGCAGCACACACGAGACACAAGAGTCCAGCGCTCTCCAAGTGACCTGACAGAGAGCTTTGTGTGATAACCCACCGCATCGATTAGGAATGCGGGAGCGCTCACCCATTTAAAGTTTGAGAATAGGTCGAGGACATTGCGTCCCCGCGTAGCCTCTAGTCATTCGCTTTACCGGATGAAACTCTTTGTACCTTATTTTCATTGCCTGTCTACAGCTATCCTGAGAGAAACTTCGGATGGAACCAGCTACTAGATAGTTCGATTGGTCTTTCGCCCCTATGCCCAACTGCTACCATGGATTTGCACGTCACAACGGCTACGAGCCTCCACCCCAGTTTCCTGGGGCTTCACTCTCGCCAGGCATAGTTCACTATCTTTCGGGTCATAGCATGCATGCTCCACGGTGCTCGCAAGACACACACAAGTGAGTGTCTATTGCGAGCCCGGGGCTTGCGAGACAACAGAGCACCTTAACACTGTCAGTCCATCAGCCCAGCAGCTCTTGCGAGCCGGCCAAATAAGACTTGGATCTGACGAAGCGCATGAATGCGCCTCGCCACCATCACTTGCTTTCACTTTGCCTGCGGGTTTTGTGGGACCCTTAGACTTGCACACATGCTATACTCCTTGGCCCGTGTTTCGAGACGTGACCGATAGAGTCGGACATATCACCTAGAGAAGAGGGAGGACCGCGGAGCTCGCCTCCTACAAAGAGGCCAAGACAAACCGCTTTGCGCACCTCCGAGTGAAGGATTGCCGCCTCCCTGCTATCAACAGCTACGTCGCAGGAGGATCATACCAGAGTTAGGTGGTGACCTCCATGCACCCGAGTATCTCGGAGCACATGAAGGGAGCGCGTGACAGCAGGTTGCACGAGACAAGAGACGCTATGCTCAAGTCACGGTGCTGACAACTCATACGCTCCACCATTCGGGTGACCTCGCAACGAGCTCGGTGGGCCATCAAGGTACTGCTTGGACTGTGCACAGACAGGAGAGTGACGACCACACGCAGGAAGCCTCCCACAGAGATGATGTGAATTCTCTGAGAAGAAGAGGCCACCGGGTGAATCGAGCACGCCCTGTCCGCAGTCCGGATACACACGAGGTGTCAGCACAGGGCCGTCCAGACGCCATTGGCTTATACTCTGAGCGGTTTCACGGTCTTTTGACTCTCCGTTACGGAGTGCTTTTCAACTTTCCCTCACGGTACTTGTTCACTATCGGTTCTGTGGATATATTTAGCCTTAGATCGAGTCTACGACCTGCTTAGCGCTGCATGTTCAAACAACGCGACTCTCAGGATGACAGCAATGCCCATAGCGACTTCTAACACGCACTCACACGGGTCTAACACCCTCCATGGAGTCTCACCGAATTAACGGCATAGAACCATTCGTGGCTGACTTAGCAGTGCGTGGTCGTAGGGTAAGCGCCGTGCATCCGTACGCAACATTCCGCCTCAGGCCAAGTGGCCCGGGAGGTTATGCGCTGGGCTCATTCCGTTTCGTTCGCCACTACTAAGGAAATCCCTGTTGGTTTCTTTTCCTCCGCTTACTGATATGCTTAAGTTTAGCGGGTAATCCCTCCTGATTCGAGGTGGTGAGTTTTGTTGTGTGCAAGATGAAGACTGTTCATTATAGTCTACGCAACAATACACGCGCGCACACGCAAAAGGCCATCTCGCGTGGAGTGTGCACAATCACCTTCACGAGCTTCAAACGAGTTAGACGGAGAGTCACTGCATCTTCTCTCAGAGTATTAATCCAAGAGAGAGCGACAAAGAATTGTCTTACTCAGCTCATAAAGGCATAGCCACACACACACACGATAGACACACACAAAGATATTGCGCGAGCACGTATAGAGCGTAAACTAAGACCTCATTGCTTGCAGGCACTTGCGCTCTTACGTCTTCTTCTCTACAGAGAGAGTTGAGAAGACTTATCGAGCCCTGGCCTGTGATGATAGCCACGAACCACTGGCCTGCAATGTGCGTAAACACAGAGGCACTCGGTCACGAGCAGATTAGTCAGAGAGGTAACTGATGTTACCTCGGATTTGTTTAGCAATTCTCCGCTTAGGGGAATGCTTTTCACCACACTCGAACAGAAGTGCCCCGTCAACTTTCGTGAGGCACGAGTTACTAACCGCTCCTTATCGTCTGTAACTGCGAGAGATGGAACTAATCTCGCAAGACTTACGGAGTCGAGCTTTGGCTACAGGCGGCCAAACTTTTTGACGGGGCGCAATATGCATTCGACATAGGAGAACTGTTTACCAGCAACGGCTAACAGCACTTCTCACAGCTCGCTATGGTCTTCATAGCTTCCACAGACCAAGTGATCCACCGCTCAGAGTTGTTATATTGGTTTGATCGTAAGAGAGTGCTCTCGCTAAAGAGACTCTCAAGATGTACTTTAGATACGTAAATTCATATTCACTGAGCACTGTTTATTTGTATTCGTCCGGACTCGAGAGACCACGGCCACGAATATAACCACCTTCATCAACGTGTCTATCGTCTCTTTCTCTCCCTCTCTAGTGAAAGAGAGTGAGTGAGTGAGAGAGAGACACTTTGTTGTGTTTTGATTCGATAATGATCCTTCCGCAGGTTCACCTACGGAAACCTTGTTACGACTTTTACTTCCTGTGACTCTTTTCTCTGATAGTACATCGTCACAGTGACTCTTTTCTCTGATAGTACATCATCACAGTGACTCTTTTCTCTGATAGTACATCATCACAGCGACTCTTTTCTCTGATAGTACATCATCACAGTGACTCTTTTCTCTGATAGTACATCATCACAGTGACTCTTTTCTCTGATAGTACATCATCACAGCGACTCTTTTCTCTGATAGTACATCATCACAGTGACTCTTTTCTCTGATAGTACATCATCACAGTGACTCTTTTCTCTGATAGTACATCATCACAGTGACTCTTTTCTCTGATAGTACATCATCACAGTGACTCTTTTCTCTGATAGTACATCATCACAGTGACTCTTTTCTCTGATAGTACATCATCACAGTGACTCTTTTCTCTGATAGTACATCATCACAGTGACTCTTTTCTCTGATAGTACATCATAACAGTGACTCTTTTCTCTGATAGTACATCATCACAGTGACTCTTTTCTCTGATAGTACATCATCACAGTGACTCTTTTCTCTGATAGTACATCGTCACAGTGACTCTTTTCTCTGATAGTACATCATCACAGTGACTCTTTTCTCTGATAGTACAACATCACAGTGACTCTTTTCTCTGATAGTACATCGTCACAGTGACTCTTTTCTCTGATAGTACATCATCACAGTGACTCTTTTCTCTGATAGTACAACATCACAGTGACTCTTTTCTCTGATAGTACATCATCACAGTGACTCTTTTCTCTGATAGTACATCATCACAGTGACTCTTTTCTCTGATAGTACATCATCACAGTGACTCTTTTCTCTGATAGTACATCATCACAGAGACTCTTTCCTCTGATAGTACATCATCACAGTGACTCTTTTCTCTGATAGTACATCTCAAAGCTACTAAAGTTTTTTAACATGGGGAGGAGTTTCATTCCAAAGATTGGCATTACTTAAAACATCGACTGTTGTGTCAGAGAGATTATAAAATTGGGAAGCCCATATCCTCTATTACGAGTATTATATCTATGGCTATAATGAACAAAGTGATTATTAACTTGCCATTCATATCCTTGCTTTACAAGACGTATCTAGTTTTAATATTTTCTCTCGGAGGAATCAAGGATCTGTATGTAATAATAAATATGATTCGATTTTTCAATAATTTCATCTGGTTAACATAAACATCGCAAGTACCATCCCAAACAGCTCCACAATAAACAAGATAATGATACACTAAAGTAAAGGACAGCTAATTTAAGTGAAATTTAATCCTATATAAGATTTTTACAGTTCTAGAAATCTTATCTATAATCATTTTTACATTAGATTTAAAGTTTAGTTTATAGTCAACAATCCTAAATACTTTGACACAATTTCACGGTTGATGTCTGTTGAAGACATCTAAGCATCAAAGGAATAAGACTGTCATTAATTAACGTTATTCCCTATTCATAACCATATCAAAGACTCATGACTTATATATCAAAGCTGCTGTATAATCAGCAAATCAAACAAGATGAAGGAATTCAGAGACATTCAGCAAATATAACAAAAACAAGGTAGGTCGCATTATTGATCCCTGCGGTACTCCAATGTTCACAGTTCCCGGGTAAGAACTGGTTGTTTCCACCCTAACACACTGGACAATGTCCCACAGGTAACTTTTTAGACACTCTAACGGCATTATTCTCAATTCTAAAACTATGAAAAAGTAGTTTCCGAAACAGCATCTGATGATAGACGTGTCAAACGCCTTACTTAAATCGAGAAAAACGGCTACTGTTTGCTTCTCATTATTTAAGCTATCGTAAATCTATCAGTGAAGGTTTGAATAGTACATTTGCTTACCCTTCTGGATTAGAAGTTATATCAATGACTTAATTAAATAGTATAGAGTGAATAGATTGATTAGAGAGAATAGGGTGAATAGAGTGAATAAAGATAATAGAGAGAATGAAATGAAAGAGAATAGCGGCGCTTTATTGGTTACATAAAAACGATTTGAAGGAAACTTTTCAATCTCTTAAAACTATTTTCTCTTCACTAAAAGAGTATGGGGTGTGTACTCAATCACCGAACATCACGATTTTACTCTAGTAATAGTTGTTATAGGGTGAATTCTGAGTTATCGAACGGTTCCACATTTTCGATCATGTAAAAAGAAATCATTTGATGATTATTCATTTTTTAAAAAGACAATATCTTGCCATTAGAAACAAGAAGAAAATAATTTTTACAGAAGAGGAAATACCTTCAGGAACTACGAGTGAGGGGTTGAGTTCCCTGAAGGGGTGGACCCGACCCTGTAAAAACTCTCCGAATAAGAGGATGCTGAAGGCATTCCCTCTTTGGATCGCAAGAGCCATTCGCTGTTGGAACCAGGCAGACTCTCTTGGATCATTCGTTGTCTCAACAAGGCGTCTACCTATGGACCTAATGATAGAAGAGGTCGTACTACTAGACGCTCCTGTAGTCTCTATAGAAATTGGCTAAAATGTGTAAGCCCACTGAGCTTACAAAAATGAGCTTCATAAACTCTGGCACCCACTCTGGGAGCAATGGCTACCCTCTGGATCAAGCTGTGTACCCAATGACGGTGTGGGAATCGCATTTCACCACATTGCACAGTCTTTATGTAGTGCAGATAACAGTCGAGCAAATTTCTCTACTGAAATTATCACGTTACCTGACTTACCTTGTGACTAGCCTTTTACCTTGTATCTAATTACTCACTGAAAGGTGACTGTTCACCTTATTTACCTTATATCTAAATACTCACTGAAAGGTGACTGTTCACCTTATTTAGTAAGGTGAAGCTGCAGAAATTGTACATACCTGGAAAAAGATAGAAACAAATCCAATTAAAACAAGAACATGCTAATAATAACTGCATTTAGTTTAAAGAGGGAGAACAGTGAGAAATATCATAAGAGAATGTACCTCTGGTAGATGATCTCTTCCGTATTTTCTGCTCCATTCCTGGCTATGTACTATTGGTTTAATTATCATTTTTTGATATGAAAAAAAATCTGAGCAGTTGGTAAATAAAGAGATAATTCAAACATGTAACTACAAAATACATGAGATAGTGAGGAGTAGCTTTGCTGCATACATGGGCATTGTAACTAATGATGTGATAATTTGATTATCTTAGATCAAATAACAAGAGCAGGGATACGAAAATCATTGTAGAGCTCACACAACACCTACAGAACACAGTAGAACACCTACAGAACACAGTAGAACACCTACAGAACACAGTAGAACACCTACAGAACACAGTAAAACACCTACAGAACACAGTAGAACACCTACAGAACACAGTAGAACACCTACAGAACACAGTAAAACACCTACAGAACACAGTAGAACACCTACAGAACACAGTAGAACACCTACAGAACACAGAAGAACACCTACAAAACACAGTAGAACACATACAGAACACAGTAGAACACCTACAGAAAACAGTAGAACACCTGCAGAACACAGTAGAACACCTAAAGAACACAGTAGAACACCTGCAAAACACAGTAGAACACCTACAGAACACAGTGAAACACCTACAGAACACAGTAAAACATCTACAGAACACAGTAGAACACCTACAGAACACAGTAGAACACCTACAGAACACAGTAGAACACCTACAGAACACAGTAGAACACCTACAGAACACAGTAGAACACCTACAGAAAACAGTAGAACACCTACAGAACACAGTAGAACACATACAGAACACAGTAGAACACCTAAAGAAAACAGTAGAACACCTGCAAAACACAGTAGAACACCTACAGAACACAGTAAAACACCTACAGAACACAGTAGAACACCTACAGAACACAGTAGAACACCTACAGAACACAGTAAAACACCTACAGAACACAGTAAAACACCTACAGAACACAGTAAAACACCTACAGAACACAGTTACAAATAATTTGTTCGTCGGGAGCTGAACAAATCTTAACTCCATAGAAGAGCTGCAAAGTGATTCCATTCTATCGTCACACCCTGTATCTACATAATTGCATTGCATCACGTATAACCATGCAGTTAAAATATAGAAGAAACTTTATTCCTTTCCATTACTGTGTAATAACTTCACTCAGTTTTTCTACCGCTCTCAATTCTTCAGTGCCGAAGTGCTTTGTATCTTTCATCTGGACAGCCGTAAAATCTCTCCTAAGGATGATGAATTTTGGCGACAAATATCCGCTACGGTAATTTTAGGCCGGTAAACTCGTTAGAAATTAACGAGAAAACGGAAGAAAAGTCCACGTACACATCGACTACAATTTGGTACACAGAAGGTGATACAGTGTCCATACCTACTTCTACTGGCAACTTTGACGTCAAAATGACACCAATGGTACACAGAAGGTGAAACAGTGTCCATACCTACTTCTACTGGCAACTTTGACGTCAAAATGACACCAATGGTACACAGAAGGTGACACAGTGTCCATACCTACTTCTACTAGCGACTCTGACGTTAAAATGACACAAATGGTACACAGAAGGTGATACAGTGTCCATACCTACTTCTACTAGCGACTCTGACGTTAAAATGTCACCAATGGTACACAGAAGGTGATACAGTGTCCATACCTACTTCTACTAGCGACTCTGACGTTAAAATGACACCAATAGTACACAGAAGGTGATAAAGTGTCCATACCTACTTCTACTAGCGACTGTGACGTTAAAATGACACCAATAGTACACAGAAGGTGATACAGTGTCCATACCTACTTCTACTAGCGACTGTGACGTTAAAATGACACCAATGGTACACAGAAGGTGATACAGTGTCCATACCTACTTCTACTGGCAACTTTGACGTCAAAATGACACCAATGGTACACAGAAGGTGATACAGTGTCCATACCTACTTCTACTGGCAACTTTGACGTCAAAATGACACCAATGGTACACAGAAGGTGACACAGTGTCCATACCTACTTCTACTGGCAACTTTGACGTTAAAATGACACCAATGGTACACAGAAGGTGATACAGTGTCCATACCTACTTCTACTAGCGACTCTGACGTTAAAATGACACCAATAGTACACAGAAGGTGATAAAGTGTCCATACCTACTTCTACTAGCGACTGTGACGTTAAAATGACACCAATGGTACACAGAAGGTGATACAGTGTCCATACCTACTTCTACTGGCAACTTTGACGTTAAAATGACACCAATGGTACACAGAAGGTGATACAGTGTCCATACCTACTTCTACTAGCGACTCTGACGTTAAAATGACACCAATAGTACACAGAAGGTGATAAAGTGTCCATACCTACTTCTACTAGCGACTGTGACGTTAAAATGACACCAATAGTACACAGAAGGTGATACAGTGTCCATACCTACTTCTACTAGCGACTGTGACGTTAAAATGACACCAATAGTACACAGAAGGTGATACAGTGTCCATACCTACTTCTACTAGCGACTGTGACGTCAAAATGACACCAATGGTACACAGAAGGTGATACAGTGTCCATACCTACTTCTACTAGTGACTGTGACGTCAAAATGACACCAATGGTACACAGAAGGTGATACAGTGTCCATACCTACTTCTACTAGTGACGCTGACGTTAAAATGACACCAAAATCTGTTATCATCGATATTAAATAGTTAATATAGATACAATCAATTAAATTGATATAATAGATATTACGAAAGAAAATATATATTTAACCTTTTCCCGCGATTGGTACATATACGTCCCAGTATTTGAATGTCTTTAAATGGACTAAATACGTCCAATTTTACGTCGGAAATGCTGTAGAAGCGTCCGCATGTCTCCGACAGCTCTCTGCTCTCCTTTATTAACCATTCATAGCGATATCACTCAGTAAGAGTGACATTGTGGTTAGTATAGCTCAATAACGTTAGTGTATTTGTAATATAGTATAACTTATAGTCATTTTATGTACTTATTTTCAGGAAGAGACAAAGTTTATATTATTTCTATACCGATATGAATTGTAATGCGAGAAATTTGGACACTATTAATAAATTAGGTTACTTTATATTTATATTGTTTGAATATTGTTGTTGTGTGTCACTTATATTCGGTTGTTTGTAGATAAATAAATCCTAATCGGAGTCATTAATTATGACTTATGATTGTTTATTTTTGTTATTAACTGGAGTGTTATTTTCAATAAACACATTTATTAGTGTTTCTATTTGACTAGTGGGACATATGTGTCCCAAAAAATCTTGTCTAGATTCATAAACATCTAATACCATCTAAAACAACCAAACAACTAATCTCGGGCAGATAAAAGGGTAAATTCTCTGTCATCGGACCGATCCACATTTACGATCATATAATAACAAAAGTATTATAATTATTATTTAACAAGTTACTCTATCATCAACTTTTTTTGTACGATCGAAAATGTTCATCTGTCCAATAACTCGTAACATGCCCTACGTGGAATATGTTCCCAATTTCCCCCTAATTAATATATGTACATTGCATTGATTAATATCCAATGGAATAAGTTATCTCAGTAATTGAACATTAGTTAATATTGGAGGTATGTCGTAATTATCTATAATTAATGGAGAGGGAGCGGTGAATCTGATAAAAATTAATTAAACAGTGGACAGGTGAGATGGAGAGAGAAGGGGACAGAGAAGAGTAGAGAGAGAGAGAGAAAAGTTACTCTCTCCATCACAGGTGAGATCATCGACAGCAGAACTACAGGCCGATCAGTTTGAGCATGACAAATCCAAAGCTGTTGACATCGTCTACCTTGATTTCAAGAAGGCCTTTGGTAAGTTACCTTACAAGAGGCTAATGGTAAAAATAGCAGCTATTGGAGTGGGCTTTTGATTCCTACATACAATGGATCAGGTTATGGTTGAATAACAGACAACAAAGAGGGGTGGTCAATGGCGTAACTATTCCGTGGAGCTTCATAACCAGCGGGGTCCCCCAGGGCTCAATCACTTGTCTTCTGCTCTTTATCATTTACATAAATGACCTTGACGTAGGACTCATCAGTAAGGTTTCCATGTTTTCTGACGAAACAAAGTTTGGCATCAACGCTGCAGTTCCAAAGCATTGCAACTCCAACCTGATCTTTTCAAGATCGGAGAAAGGTCGGAAAAGTGGCAGACGCCCTTCAAAATGAACAAATGTAGAGTACTTCAAACGCTACTTGAAGTCAATAGGACCCACTGATGTACAGAAAGACCTTGGAGTGATGATCACAAGGGATCTTAAATTCTTTCGACAGTGCCTGACAGCTAAGAAGAGAGCAAACAAGATCCTAGGGTTCATCAAGAGGCAATTGAGATACCAAAAAAGAGAAACAGGTTTCACCCTATACAACTCCTTGGTGAGACCTCTTTTGGAGTTTGTGGTCCAGTTCTGGTCACTGGTGTTGCGTCGGATATTCAGCGGTTGGAACGGGTGAAAGTGAGGGCGTCTAAACTTGTACCTGACATTCGATCCAAGGGATACGGAAGACGATTAGAAAGATAGGCCTCTTCACGCTTGAGCAGCGACGTTTGAGGGACCAACTCATTGAGACTTTTAAGATCCTTCGAGGGATAAGTCGAGTTGATTCCGAAGACTACTTTTAGCTATGTATGAATCCCACCCGCGACCACAGGTGGAAGGTGGTCCGCCTCGGTTCACCACTGCTCAGCTGTAGAACTTCATGCTAGTAAAGATCTGCAATGTGTGGAACAGACTGCTAGAAAATTTTGTCAGCAGACTGACTGTTGACACATTCACATGGCGACTTGACAGGATACTCAGTGAGCTGGCTTACTGAGCTGTCAAGTGCCTCAATGATTTCACCTCAGAATTGATATGAGGATGAGAGTGTTGATGACTCTGGAGTCTCTGACAGCATTCTCACTTCAACTTCATTCAACTAAGAGAAATCCTGGTGCCTTTTCGCAGCGAGAGAAATCAAGTCACACCCTGCGTCCTGTCACCGCCTCAGGGACTGCTTTCGAGCGGCCCACGTGAAGGGGGCTGTGATTGGTGGGTTTGACTGACCAAATCATGGATAAAACTTGGAGCCAATAATTGTACCCAAACATCACTCCTACGCCTGGTGGAGGTTCTTCTTTCGTCAAGTTTGGAAGTACGGTTTGGAGTGCTTAGGTTCCAAGTAGGAAGTGATGGAGAGAAATTCACCTTGCTCTGTTGTTAACATAACGTCGAGCGCACATCTGACTGTGCATAGGGGCCTTAATCGGATAGGCATATTGTGCCTTTTGATGGTCCCTTTCTCTTTGCGACTCCTTGTGATAACTCTTTATCACTCTCTCCATCACTCTCCATCGCTCTCCCCATCAGTCTCCCCATCACTCTCTCCATCACTCTCTCCATCACTCTCTCCATCACCCTCTCCACCACTCTCTCCATCACTCTCTCCACCACTCTGTCCATCACTCTCCACCACTCTCTCCATCACTCTCCATCACTCCCCATCACTTCAGTTCTGTGTACTTAAGCTTTTAACTTTTTTCTAATTAGAAGTTCTTTGCTCGGATTTTCAACTTTTCGCCTCGTAAAATTTGAGAGATTATTAAAAGGAATTTTTTGTGAACGAGACAGAGAAATTTTACCTTATTATTGCCATAATTTAAAGGGAAATTTTACCTTAAAGGGATAAATGTTTTATTAAATCACTTATTTCATAATGGTAATTATTGATGTGTCATATCAGCATAATTTAAATAACTATTAAAGAGGTGAAATTTCCTTGATTCTAAATTAGAATTATTGTGATAAATTAAAGTTTAAAATTAAAAAAATGTAGAATTATGATATATCAAGAATAATTAATTTTCTAATTGTGTTTGTGTTTTGTACGTACGTTTGTGTTACATTGATAATTTAATAATAATTATATTAATTTATATCCTAATTGTGTTTGTGTTTCGTACGTACGTTTGTGTTACATTGATAATTTAATAATAATTATATTAATTTATATCCTAATTGTGTTTGTGTTTCGTACGTACGTTTGTGTTACATTGATAATTTAATAATAATTATATTAATTTATATCCTAATTGTGTTTGTGTTTCGTACGTACGTTTGTGTTACATTGATAATTTAATAATAATTATATTAATTTATATCCTAATTGTGTTTGTGTTTCGTACGTACGTTTGTGTTACATTGGTAATTTAATAATAATTATATTAATTTATATCCTAATTGTGTGTGTGTTTCGTACGTACGTTTGTGTTACATTGATAATTTAATAATAATTATATTAATTTATATCCTAATTGTGTTTGTGTTTCGTACGTACGTTTGTGTTACATTGATAATTTAATAATAATTATAATAATTTATATCCTAATTGTGTTTGTGCTTCGTACGTACGTTTGTGTTACATTGGTAATTTAATAATAATTATATTAATTTATATCCTAATTGTGTGTGTGTTTCGTACGTACGTTTGTGTTACATTGATAATTTAATAATAATTATATTAATTTATATCCTAATTGTGTTTGTGTTTCGTACGTACGTTTGTGTTACATTGATAATTTAATAATAATTATATTAATTTATATTCTAATTGTGTTTGTGTTTCGTACGTACGTTTCGCCTTTCAGAAAAAGAGGAAAAGTCTTTGACTCGGTATACGGGTTATAAAAACTATAGAAAATGATCTAAAGGCTATTATGTTAATAAATTCAATAGAAATTCAACCTTATGCTGAATAAAAGAGGAAATAACTTCAGTAAATTAAAAAAATTTATATTTAAGAACAATTGAAAATATATAAAAATAATAAATATATCAATAAATATTTTGTAATAGCTATAACATGACTTTATTCACGGGGTAACAGTAACAATTGTCTTTTTTGTTTTTCTCTTCAATATTTCCCATTATATCTTCTATTTTACAACCTTTACTGTGAAATCTTAAGAATAGTAATAATAATGGAGTAAATTTGCAAGGCAGGTCATTATTCTCTCCTTCCCATTCATTTTTGGCTTTCATTTTTGGCTTTCATTTTTCCCCTTCATTTTTTCCTTTCATTTTTCCCTTTAATTTTTCCCTTCCATTTCTGCCTTTCATTTTTCCCTTCATTTTTCCCTTTCATTTTTTCCTTCCATTTTTCCCTTTCATTTTGCCTTCCATTTTTCCCTTTCATTTTTCCCTTTCATTTTTTCCTTTCATTTTCCCCCAGGGTAAATAATCTGACAAGCTGTCACCTGACAATTCAGTCAGAAGCGTCTGGTGGAAGCTGGTGGAAAATAGTAGCCTCTCTCTTTACCGCACAGATTCCCATTGAAAGCAATTAAATAGTCAAACAATTAAAAAGGAACATATTCACTGTAGGTAGAGTAAGTTACGAGTTATGGGACAGTTCTGCATTTTCGATCATATAAGGAAAAAGAATATATATAATTTAATATTTAACTCGATATTTAATTGGTATCCATGATACACTACATGTTGGTAACCACTTGTAGGTATCCATGATACACTACATGTTGGTAACCACTTGTAGGTATCCATGATACTCTACATGTTGGTATCCACTTGTAGGTATCCATGATACTCTACATGTTGGTATCCACTTGTAGGTATCCATGATACACTACATGTTGGTAACCACTTGTAGGTATCCATGATACACTACATGTTGGTAACCACTTGTAGGTATCCATGATACACTACATGTTGGTAACCACTTGTAGGTATCCATGATACACTACATGTTGGTAACCACTTGTAGGTATCCAGGATACATATGTTGGTATCCACTTGTGGGTATGCATGACTCACAACAAGCTGGTATCCACTTTTGTAGGTATCCCTGATATATGTAGGTGTTTATGATTGTCCACGGATAATTCGTCCACGAAATATATTGTTTTGTATTATATTTATAATGTGTATATATTCTAAATTATATATTATTTATATATATTCTGTAGAAAACACCCTTTGTTGATGGTAATTAGAAATGTATGGTCTTTGCCTTAACTCTTATTGCAATCTTCTTCTTATGCTCCTACTGGCCGGCAACAGTAAAATAATAAAACTGAATACTTTTTTATTGATATGCAGGCAGACCTCGATTTTATTGCACCCCAGTCTTGTAAAATATGTAATAATAGCGAAGCATGTCTCGAAGCTAGATTTGGTACTTTTTAGTGTTACGTTTAATTAATTAAAATCAAAAACAACCAAATTATCGGACTGTTCTATATTTTAGACTCATGATTTAACCATATATAACTAATATTATTTACCTCTATTGTAATAACTTTATTCTCTTTCTTACGTCTCCACACATTTAGTCTTGTTAGAACCCTGTTATTTCAGTTCCATATTTTAGATAACTCTTTAATTAATGCAAAATATTACAGGAGGTAAATAACTTGAAGACACAGTCAACCCGATTAGCAAATCTAATTTTATAACTGTAATCATAGATAAAAATTCTTTATGTGTTCATATGAAATGGTTAGGCATAAAACACTAGAATAATATTATATATTTATACCTGGCTATTAATGTAATAGTGACAAATAATGTGAAATATATCCCATAAACACTTTAAAATACAAAATAAGGAAATTCATGGACGAAATCCTAGACGTACCCGCTTATGCGGTGTCCATGATACCTACATTTATCACGGATACTCACATCCCTTCACCTCCTCTCTGTTCTTCACCTCCTCTCTGTTCTTCAGCCCCTCTCTGTTCTTCAGCCCCTCTCTGTTCTTCACCTCCTCTCTGTTCTTCACCACCTCTCTGTTCTTCACCCACTCTATGTTCTTCACCCCCTCTCTGTTCTTCACCACCTCTCTGTTCTTCACCCACTCTATGTTCTTCACCTCCTCTCTGTTCTTCACCCCCTCACTATTCTTCACCCCCTCTCTGTTCTTCACCCCCTCTCTGTTCTTCACCTCCTCTCTGTTCTTCACCTCCTCTCTGTTCTTCAGCCCCTCTCTGTTCTTCACCTCCTCTCTGTTCTTCACCCCCTCTCTGTTCTTCACCACCTCTCTGTTCTTTACCTCCTCTCTGTTCTTCACCACCTCTCTGTTCTTCACCCCCTCTATGTTCTTCACCTCCTCTCTGTTCTTCACCTCCTCTCTGTTCTTCACCCCCTCTCTGTTCTTCACCTCCTCTCTGTTCTTCACCCCCCCTCTGTTCGTCACCTCCTCTCTGTTCTTCACCTCCTTTCTGTTCTTCACCTCCTCTCTGTTCTTCACCCCCTCTCTGTTCTTCACCTCCTCTCTGTTCTTCACCTCCTCTCTGTTCTTCACCTCCTCTCTGTTCTTCACCTCCTCTCTGTTCTTCACCCCCTCTCTGTTCTTCACCTCCTCTCTGTTCTTCACCCCCTCTCTGTTCTTCACCTCCTCTCTGTTCTTCACCCCCTCTATGTTCTTCACCCCCTCTATGTTCTTCACCTCCTCTCTGTTCTTCACCTACTCTCTGTTCTTCACCTCCTCTCTGTTCTTCAGCCCCTCTCTGTTCTTCAGCCCCTCTCTGTTCTTCACCTCCTCTCTGTTCTTCACCACCTCTCTGTTCTTCACCCACTCTATGTTCTTCACCCCCTCTCTGTTCTTCACCTCCTCTCTGTTCTTCACCCCCTCTCTGTTCTTCACCTCCTCTCTGTTCTTCACCCCCTCTCTGTTCTTCACCCCCTCTCTGTTCTTCACCACCTCTCTGTTCTTTACCACCTCTCTGTTCTTCAGCCCCGCTCTGTTCTTCACCTCCTCTCTGTTCTTCACCTCCTCTCTGTTCTTCACCTCCTCTCTGTTCTTCACCCCCTCTCTGTTCTTCACCTCCTCTCTGTTCTTCACCTCCTCTCTGTTCTTCACCCCCTCTCTGTTCTTCACCACCTCTCTGTTCTTTACCACCTCTCTGTTCTTCACCCCCTCTCTGTTCTTCACCACCTCTCTGTTCTTTACCACCTCTCTGTTCTTCACCTCCTCTCTGTTCTTCACCACCTCTCTGTTCTTCACCCACTCTATGTTCTTCACCCCCTCTCTGTTCTTCACCTCCTCTCTGTTCTTCACCCCCTCTCTGTTCTTCACCTCCTCTCTGTTCTTCACCCACTCTATGTTCTTCACCCCCTCTCTGTTCTTCACCTCCTCTCTGTTCTTCACCCCCTCTCTGTTCTTCACCTCCTCTCTGTTCTTCACCCCCTCTCTGTTCTTCACCCCCTCTCTGTTCTTCACCCCCTCTCTGTTCTTCACCACCTCTCTGTTCTTTACCACCTCTCTGTTCTTCACCCCCTCTCTGTTCTTCACCTCCTCTCTGTTCTTCACCCCCTCTCTGTTCTTCACCACCTCTCTGTTCTTTACCACCTCTCTGTTCTTCACCCCCTCTCTGTTCTTCACCTCCTCTCTGTTCTTCACCCCCTCTCTGTTCTTCACCTCCTCTCTGTTCTTCACCCCCTCTCTGTTCTTCACCCCCTCTCTGTTCTTCACCTCCTCTCTGTTCTTCACCTCCTCTCTGTTCTTCACCCACTCTCTGTTCTTCACCACCTCTCTGTTCTTTACCACCTCTCTGTTCTTCACCCCCTCTCTGTTCTTCACCTCCTCTCTGATCTTCACCCCCTCTCTGTTCTTCACCTCCTCTCTGTTCTTCACCTCCTCTCTGTTCTTCACCCCCTCTCTGTTTTTCACCTCCTCTCTTTTCTTCACCTCCTCTCTGTTCTTCACCTCCTCTCTGTTCTTCACTCCTCTCTGTTCTTCACCCCCCCCCCTCCCCCAGTAACTAGCAGTTGCTTTCTGTGGTTGAACATCAACATAGGGGTTAAAAATACACAGTGAACCTCTTCACTCAAACCCACTTGCTATATTTACATCGGCACTTCGGCTATTAGTGTCCATTGCAATAGATAACAATCGCATTTTCTCGTAGAATATCATAACAAATGTCCGACGAAAAGATTCGTTTCGAATTTGTGATAAATGAAGATTGTATTTGAGAGATGATCTTTTTATCGTCCATTATAACTATTTCTGTGACTGAGTTCCTCCAAAGCTTTCGAAAAGTTTTAATTAAAAGTTCATCAGAGGGATTTTCAAAAGTTAGCTCACGGAAAGAAAATTCGAACTATTAACAAATAGAAATTATTTCTGTTAGTGGAATAATCTATATTATTAGGTTATTTTTAAGAAGTTGAATTATTCAAATTTGTTATACCTTTACAATCAAGTTCCTTCATTATAATAAAAAGGTTCATTTTTTGTTTTAAAGGAAGATATATTTTCATGATTAGGAACAAAATAAAATCCATTTGTTACTTTGTACAAAAAGTTAGTCAGTTTTCTCGCCTTTTTCCTCTATAAACATGTTGCAAAGATAGGAGAATTCATTATGTTAAGGCCTAGACTGTAGATGCATATTAGAAGGCCTTGCAGAGTCAGTATTTGAAAAGTAAACAATGAGGATGAGATGCACAGTAAACCCCGTCCACACAGCGCTACTTCAGTGTAGAGTGTTTTTCTGTTTTGTTACACTGAGTTACAGAATCTTGCGGCAAACAACTCACAGAGAGTATTCAAACTGTGTCTGCTCCATTTATATATTATTTAAATAGATACATCGTCTCGTGTTAGATGATGTGGAATGAAATACTGAACACACAATATAGTTGCGAACGTTTCAACCTCTGCAAAGTAACTAATTACAGAGTTAGTATTAATCCATCCAAAAATTAATACAAAATTTCGAGCAGGTTTCTTAGCTCGTTTTCAAGTTATTCCTTGAAAATTTTCATCCAATGAAAATTTTACCAGTCTACGACAATGGGAGATTTAAGAAGCACCTTTGGATGAAAATTTTCAAGGAATAACTTGAAAACGAGCTAAAAAAAACCTTTTCGAAATATTGTTTATTAGAATATAATCGCCAGTGGAGTCTCAATTTCCCATTTAGAGTTAGTATTATAGACTATAGTAATACTAAGTACCAGAAATGTGCACATCTTCTGCACCGGCACACAGCTGTTCTTGTGGAATTTCTTGCCACGATCGCTATAAAGAGCGCTTAAGTATTCCACATAGCGAAGAATTTTACCTCAAGCCTTGGCTTCGAAGATGGACCACATTGAAAGTTCCATGAGATTCAGATCCCGGGAGTTGGGATGCCACATTTCTTTGGACGATAATATTAGAATAGACTCTCTGCACCTTTTAGTAACATTCGGTGTGTGACGTCACACCGCCTTGTTCGAATGTACACAAAGTGTACTGGCCGAAGTGATCATGGGCACATTCCAACATTGGCTTCAGAATGTTTTCAACATAACATTTGGAATTGATTTTGACGCCTCGATCGACAAAAATGAGGGTAGACTTCCATGTTTTTGAAACGGCGGTCTAGACGATTACGGAAGCGTTTTTCATGGTTCGTTATATGGTTTTTAGATCTTAGAGAATATCTTTGACTTTCTTCAAATTATTCTGTCATTTCTTTGATTACGAGCCTATTTAACCGTGAAGATCTCATCTGACCAAGCAATCTCACCTGCCGGTCCAGACTTGAATTCTTTCAAAAGAGGTTTGTTTATCTCCATTTTTTTTTTTTGGTTTACAGCAGCTGACAGGGTTTGTCTCTTCTAAAGGATGAAATAGAACATTTTCAGGTCATCGTTGACGAGTCACATCAAGGTTCTGAGACTCATGTCAGATACATTCGCTACCAACCTAATTTTTTCTTGAATGCATTTGATCATTGGTTTAGACTTTATAGTTAGACTGTTGGGTAAGCATTGAGAAATAAATGCGATTCAACTTGACTCCAAATTGATAGTCAGTTTGACTCAGGTAGAGTCAATCAAGAAAAAAGACTCAAATTTTGAGTTTTGCTTGCCTTGGCTCAAGCGATGAGTCAGGTTGACTCGCATTTTTTCCCATTGCAGGGTCTACCACTTCTCGTAAAATAAGACTAGTCACTTCTTTTCATTGAAACGATTCACTGATTTCCAGGCTTTAGATCTCGCAATTTGAAGTTGATTTGCAATAGTGTAACCCACCTTTTCGGCATGGTGTAATGCGACTATAACTGATCTTTTGTGTGACAATTTTGAACTGGCCAAATTTTTTTTACAAAAACAAATCATGATGTGATAATGTATGTAATAATAATACCTGGGCTATCCAATTAACCCAATCACCTACTTAGGAACTATTGAAAATATTCATTTCTTTTTCTTGTGCCCCCACTCTGTATACGTACATAAGTAGACAAATTGCGTAAAACAGTGTTTCATTTTCCTGAAACTATTTCATACATGTTTGAAACACAAAAGTTTCAGCTTTTTGCCGCATTACAACGTGATCAGGGCATGCAGAATTCTACAACCGTTTTCTCGATCAATGATACAAATTAAAATATTGGGGAAATATGCTAAATTTTATATTTCTTTTGATCAAAAATGTGCTCCGTGGAACTTAGCCTATTCACCAATGTAGAACAGTCTGAACTTGCCCAATAGATACATCAACAAGTTTATAAAATAGAATGGAATTATTAATCCCCTGAAATGTAACAGTTTATTAGTTTTCACTCACCTATTTCATCGATGGTCTCTGACATACTGAGAGTGAGAGCAACCAGGAGAATGGCGCCTAAAAATATCACAGACGCAACGAATCCGACAATTCGAACAATTTTCAACCTCTTCCTAACCATCTCTTCATCTTCCTCTTCTCCTTCTTCTTTAACGTAAACTTGAGAGCCATAAGATGATCCGTATGGTGAACATGCAGAGGCTCCAGATACCTTCCTGTGAGTCACCCTCCTGCTGGAACTACTCCTTCGTCGTGAGGAGCTTCGACTGCTCCGGCTGGAGCGCCGGGTGCTGCAAACGCGATCATCAACTCGTAGTGACCCGCTCTTAGAGCTGGCAATTAGCAGAGCTTCTAGGATTGTATCAGTGGTTTGATATTTAGCTGCAGAGTGATCAGCATCAACAGTGGAGTGCCTTCTAGGTGTAGAACAGTTGCTCTTATGGTTGCTAGGTGCTAGGGCATCAGCTAGGGTGAGACGTCTGTGTGGACTGTAAGAGGGAAGTCGAAGGCTCTCAGGTTTCAGAGAGACTTCAGTCGAAAATTCATAATTGCGGCCATGATGTCGTTTTGGTTTTCCTATTGTCTCATGTGATCGCCTCATGTCTCTGGATTTTCTCCGTTCACTCCGCCTACCTGGTTCACGATAACTTCTTGAAGACGTCGGTCTGGGGTAGATTATGGACGGACGACGTGAGGAAGACGCTACAACTGTTCCGTCAGGTTGAATGAGAGTGGGTAGCAATGGATGGGTGGGGGAGGTGCTTATTTCTCTTTTACTATCGCTAGTTACTAGGTCCATATTATCTATACACTCTGCACCTAGAATTACACTTTCCATAGTATTCAGTATCTTTAGAGTAAGATTTCAGACTAAATTGTTTTTTTCAGTGATCTTATAATGTTAATATGCGTACATATATAACTAGATACCTGTTCATGAACTCCATTATACAATCGTTCACTCGATTAACAAGTAAAGTTTCAAGAGGTTCCAAAACTCTGAAGTCAAAAGGTGAACTGAACTCTTAAATATCTATTTCCAGCACTTATAAATTTCGTAAGTTAGTAGTATAGTATGAAGAATACAGTAATCTGAAAGAAAATACACCAAAGTCAGTTATCATCGATAGTTTTCTTAAACTATGAATGAATCCAAAATACACAATTCGAGTGAAGGAATGTTGAACAAATAAATATGCAGTACTAAAAACACGAGTGAAACTCTTGGGGTACACACCCTCAGGTAAATCTGATACGTGGATTCATCTCACTTGAAAATTTTCCAAATAACGACCTCTTGATCACTAAAAGTCACTAAGGGAATAATTCAAGTTTCTCTAATCGGCCCAGACATTATAAAGATATATTAAACTACAGTAAAATAAATAAAGTACTGATGAAGTTATAGGTGGAACACAACAACAATCATATCCTGCGTATAGAGCTGATGAAGTTACAGGTGAAATGAACAACAAAAAACAATCATACCCGGAGTATAGAGCTGGACATCGTCTCAACTAAAAATAAAACAAATGACTCTTCTATTCATTGAATTTCAGTTACACATGAATAATCCTACATTAAAATACCAGTAGAAAGTCATTGTGAGGCCATAGAAGAATAGGTAGGGTTGTTTATAAATCTTCTATGTCCCCACCATGCCGTTATCTCTGTGTATTATTCCTTTACTACTGAGGAAATATTTGATGGTTAAGAGAGATATGTCTTGCCTATAAAACTCTCATCCTATTGATATATACCATCTTTACCCATCGATGAAGTTATGGTGGGGCCATATAAGATGGAGGTGGGCAATCTAGAGTATCCCCACCATAACTTTCTCCCTGATACATTCTTATTAACTTGTGAACATGTAAATTATGAAGTTTGAACTATTTACCTCCCGTAACTGAAGATCTCGAATGCAACTTTCGCTCGAATGATTGCAGGGAAAGCGATTATGTAAATCCTGATTGAACTGTTCAAAACTTTCACCAGGTATTATTCTGTGTACGTCTTGAACAGAAGTAATTCAATGTTCAGTATATTGAAGAAAGGTACACAGGGAAACAGATTTCAGTACTCAGAAAGTGGGACTGGATCCCTTTTCGTGCTAGTCATTATTTTTATTCACTTTAGTGAACGATAAAGGGTGAACACAGGTCATGTTAGGTCAATCCGAAATTTGCTAAAGGTCAGATTCATGACCAATTTGGACACCCACTTTCCGAGTACTGCAACGTTCTTCTACATTGCCTTACAATTCAATCATAGAAATAGCCAATTGTTCATTTCGCCTGCACATTACTCTCTATTTACTTTCTATGTTCCACAAAGTAAGCAAAGGGACACATATGAGTCATAATTCAAGCGAGAGGTTTTTACCGAGTAATTTCTCTGGCTACAAGGTAGGACTTTACTCTACGGGCATAACATATGACTAAAATAAACAGAGGTATGCTTTAGACCTTGTGTTTACTTTGCAATGTCAAGAGTTTCTACTCAGTCCAGTTGGAAGTTGTAAAGATTCAATTTGGTGAAGAAGTTTTCTAATTTCACTCAAAATGGTAACTCACAAAAAGCTAAGAAAATTTTGAACAAAATTGTTTTAAAGTTTTTAAAGAATTAAATAATATTCTAAATATTATGAATTCCCATACCTAGTTCATGATGATGGACAAATATTTATTCGATCGATACTTGCATGTTATCTGTCATCAAAGAGTAAAAATAGAGGTTTTGCTTTTCAAATATTATTTATTCGATGCATTACAAATGTAATCCTATTTATTGTGGAGGAATGAACTGTAAGATATATTTTTTCTTTATATATCCTATAGGATGGCTTCGATTGGGTCGCATCCGGCAACTAACTCACTCAAAAATCTTTTAGATTTTCGAATATGCAGTTTGTTATATCCGCTAGTTTGTGGAACTGCACATGTTAAAATTGATGAACATGGTAGAAATGATAAATATGGTGAAAATGATGAACATGGTGAATTCATTTTTCTCATTTCGATTTAATTAGGTCATGAATTCTCCAGATGGATAATTACATTGATAAATAAGTCATATAATAGGTGAACCACGAAAATGTAAATTTAACTATGGATGGAGAAGAATTCAACAAACAAAATGATACTTAAAAGATAACTGTACCTTCAATAGTTGTTGAAATATACGAATTTAAATTGCGGTACACTTTTTTGAGGGTCACCCTGTATATTAGATACTTCAAAATAATATCATCGTAAAGCTCTTTAAGGTCTCATTTAATAACATCGGAATATTCTATTACCGTAATAAGTGCTATAAGATGTAATACAAGACAGAGAGATAATATTTACTGGCAAGAGATATCGAGGGTAATGACTTGCCTTATATATTAGA
Organism: Caprella mutica; assembly: GCA_947561585.1. Classification (NCBI taxonomy): domain Eukaryota; kingdom Metazoa; phylum Arthropoda; class Malacostraca; order Amphipoda; family Caprellidae; genus Caprella; species Caprella mutica. Next base: position 31,136 of record CANNZV010004537.1, read on the forward strand.
AGAAGTAAATACAAAGGATTTTTGTGTAAGGGATGTCTGTACCGCAACCCACAGTAGAAACTACACATGTATTTCTACTTAAACTACACATTTATTCGTATGTAATAACCAGGGTTGTGACAATATGCTCTAAAAAACTATAGATCCCTATAATATTATAGACGGAGAGAATTAAAGAGTTTTGAATGGTTATAGCTGTATATACGTAGTATTCAATACCATTTCATTTCATTTCGTCTATGATATTTTCGGGATCTATAGTTTTTAGAGCATATTGTCCCAGCCCTAGTAATAACCATGGCATTACAGAGAAGTTGATTTTGTGAGATTTTAGTTGGGAAAAGTTTAACGAAGTTTAAATTATTGAGAATTTCTTCTAATACAGTTTTCGTATTCATTACCTAATATTCATAATAGATGTAAGTTATGATAAATAGGGGATATAACAGTAAATGATGTACGTTGTAATACAAGGGAGGTATAATTCTAACTCTTGGTTTTAGTGGCAATGACTCTTTCCTTCTTTTGTTGCAGATACAAAGAACTTCAGCACATCAACTCTGCTTTCAGAAAGTGCTGTGCCATGAATTCCAAGTGGTGACTGAATAGAGTCATACCTAATTGGATTGCCACAGAGTATACAAAGTATAGTGGACTCTGTGTGGATACAAAGTAGCCCTAAACATGCAGTCATATTACACCACAGGTCAGAGGTAGGAAATGTACACTGAGAAAAAAAAATTGACTCAACATTTGAATTTTCAGTTTGCCTCAAACCGGCTCAAAAAAGTGACTCAATTTGACTCATCCTACTGTTTTACTCAAACGCAAGAGTCATATTGACTCCTAATTCATAGCCAGATTGACTCAGGTAGAGTCAATCAAGAGAAATGACTCTAATATGGGAATTTTGTCAGCCTTGACTCAAGCGATGAGTCAGGCTGACTCGCAATTTTTCTCAGTTTACTGCATTGTTACCATATGCATATTAATGACTCTTGTACAATGTGCATACTAAAAAAAACTAAAATTAAACCTTATGGAAAATAAAACAGGAAATTCATCAGAGTCAGGTTGATAATTATCTATTGAAATTATAAAGCATTGTTTCAATATATGTCATTACCTTTGCCAAATAACGGAAGGTTATATATTGATCGGCATTGATTAATTTGTAATCTTGTAATGATTTATTAATGGTAATCATATTATTCGCATAACTCAAAAAGTATTCAACTATGGCCTGAAATAATTTGGTGGGACGATTGGTCATTATCCAGGATCCATTTGATTAGATTTTGGGAACAATCGGGTCGAATGTCAAGGTCGGGAGAAGGCCAAAATCGATTGAAGCGGTGGCGAAGGTATGCGCCCTACGAGTGCCCGTTCTAGTTCCATTTAGTATAATTTTTATTAAGTGATCAATTCAATACAAATAATTACGGATTATACTATATTAGAGAATTTTATTCTAGATTACCATTAATTTAAAATATCACAAAGCTGCCCGATGCTTCAGGACTAACATAAAAAAGTCCAAACTCGCTGACTCAGCAACTTAGAACAGCGTCTGAAAAACTGGAGGCTTACACGGCCTAATTAAGGATCTTTTTAATTGCCTTCCCCTGTTTGTGAGTTCCGTAGGCTGTGAATTGTAGGCCTATAAGAATGAGTGGGTGTGGAGCGAGTTAAATGATATCAATTCATTTTCAGTTTCATTTTATCAGTTTATTTTATTTTATCAATTTATTTTATTTTATCAGTTTATTTTTATTTTTTCAGTTTATTTTATTTTATCAATTTATTTTTATTTTATCAATTTATTTTTATTTTATCAATTTATTTTATTTTATCAATTTATTTTATTTTATCAATTTATTTTATTTTTTCAGTTTATTTTATTTTATCAATTTATTATTATTATATCAATTCATATTCATATTTTTTATTTTATCATTTTATATTATTCTATCAATTCATTTTATACCAGCTATAACTTCAAAGAAAATAGCTTGAATATAAAAGATTCTTTCATCGTTTTAGATGGGAAAAAATTGTCCTCTTAAATAACAAAAATAAACATCAATTCATTCATAACATCTTTGTAGTTCAAACTGCTGATTTGCTAACTAAATGTAGCATATTATTTAGATGTACATTATATCACGTACCTACAATTCATTAAAGGACTCAGAGTTTGCTAATTACATGTACAATGTTTTTTCGTTTTCCAAACAAGCAAAGTTAATTAGAAGAGGTAAAATTAGTAAAATAATTTAGAAATACTATAATTAAGTCTCCTGGTAACTAAATTAATCACTATTTGATGTATAATTTGAAAATAGTGTATCATCGTTTGTGTTACATTGATAATTTAATAATAATTATATTAATTTATATCCTAATTGTGTTTGTGTTTCGTACGTACGTTTGTGTTACATTGATAATTTAATAATAATTATATTAATTTATATCCTAATTGTGTTTGTGTTTCATTGATAATTTAATAATAATTATATTATTTTATATCCTAATTGTGTTTGTGTTTCGTACGTACGTTTGTGTTACATTGATAATTTAATAATAATTATATTAATTTATATCCTAATTGTGTTTGTGTTTCATTGATAATTTAATAATAATTATATTATTTTATATCCTAATTGTGTTTGTGTTTCGTACGTACGTTTGTGTTACATTGATAATTTAATAATAATTATATTAATTTATATCCTAATTGTGTTTGTGTTTCGTACGTACGTTTGTGTTACATTGATAATTTAATAATAATTATATTAATTTATATCCTAATTGTGTTTGTGTTTCGTACGTACGTTTGTGTTACATTGATAATTTAATAATAATTATATTAATTTATATCCTAATTGTGTTTGTGTTTCGTACGTACGTTTGTGTTACATTGATAATTTAATAATAATTATATTAATTTATATCCTAATTGTGTTTGTGTTTCGTACGTACGTTTGTGTTACATTGATAATTTAATAATAATTATATTAATTTATATCCTAATTGTGTTTGTGTTTCGTACGTACGTTTCGCCTTTCAGAAAAAGAGGAAAAGTCTTTGACTCGGTATACGGGTTATAAAAACTATAGAAAATGATCTAAAGGCTATTATGTTAATAAATTCAATAAAAATTCAACCTTATGCTAAATAAAATAGGAAATAACTTCAATAGAGTAAAAAAATCTATATTTCTGTAAAACTGAAAATATATGAAAAATAATATTGATATAAATCAATATTGTAGAATAATTACTAACTTGTTTCTTTCTATTACTTCCAATAATTGTGTCAGTTATAGACAAATAATATTTCTACCTTTTCTACCTCTCCAGCTCTGTTCACCAGGTATGTTTATTAGGCTGTAGAATTACTAATCTTAGTACTAATCTCTGTATACTTACTAATCTCATTACACAGGTTAATTTAGGCCTGAAATCACCACACCAGGTAATAACGTCAGACATCATTACAACAGAATTGGAACCAAGCAATAATTTAGTGCATAATTTGAGCCTAAATTAGCTGAAGCTTGAAATGAACAAATTAATTCCAAACTACACATCATATCGCACAAGTCTCGATTGTTCATGATATCAAATTTTCGTAATACATATTTTTTGTAATTTGTTTAAATTTTCTATTGAAAATCGATACGGTATCAATAAATAATTTTCCCCCAATATACAAAATTCTTCTTCATTTTTTGGAATTCGAAATGTTATTTTTTTCTCGTTTCCACTGAGTCAGAAATGGCACACTAGACAGTCAAGGGTTACGAGACACAATCATTTGCGGTTTCAGTTTCGGAAAATAAATGTCACAGCCGCCGCTATACACGGTAACAAGAAATGCCGGCAAAAGGAAATTATTGCATCGTGAAAAATATAGTAAGGCAAATAAAAATTATAAATTACATGTATGATATTTACAGAAAAAGCATTAAATCACATACGCGTTATTTAAGAATATTATAAATGTACTTTATATTGTAAAGAAAAGAGCATTTATCACCTAAATAAAATAGGATGTATATAAATAACTATAGTGCCATTTATAAATAATGTTCAGGTCACCGAAAATAAAGTACCACACCACTACTTGTGGTATGAAAATAATGACATCACAAAAACACAGTTCTGAATAAGTCACACGACAGCTATCATCACTAATTTAGCAATAGCACTGCGAATCAGAGACAGAGTTAGTTAGAGAGGCAGAGCACACCACACACCTTCACTTCACCAAAGCCAAACACTGAATGAGGCGCAAGTCGTATATCTGCACAGGAGATAAGAACACAACACTCCTAAAAACAACCGGTACGTGTCCTCTGTAAACACTCACTTCTTCTCTACGGGCTAATTAAACTAACAATCCCGGCAGAAATGCTTTATTAAAATAAACTTAACAACTTAGAGTGGATAAAAAATAGAAAATGCAACTCCTAACTTATTTACCAATTCATACCTGCAATCCCTAACTTACAACTCGACTCACAGAGGGCGCTGTAAACCCACAGGGAAACAATTAGAAAGGGAGGCCAATTTGGTAACTGTGTCGAAATTTCCGAATTTCTGGAGAGTAAATCCTGGCCACTCTTGATAACGATTATATTCCCTCTGCCAATGTCACACTCCATGTGAAGAACTTTGAGCAAAATCTTCCGGTACAGTCGCGAGAAGATATAGCGTCACTTACCTACACGTGGTTACTAATTAGTTTGATGCCATGTTACGGATTGGTCCTTAATTGCTTGTTTTATTCTAAATCTTGTTATGTTATTTTTATAAATAGAAAAAGGAAGAAAACTTTTGACAGACACGTTACCTGATATTTATAAATCATCATTATTACTATAATAAAAGTTAGATGTCCCTAATTAATTTTTTTTTTGCATAGGTATTATATCAAGGTATAAACCTACAGTTTTATCATTTTTCTATAAGGTTTCCCATTTAATAGGTATGTAGCTTGCCTAATTAAATATGTTCTAATATATTTAAATGGATAATGAAATTCCTACTCATATATGTAAATTAAATAAATGGGAACCTAAACTTATGGAATTTGTAAGTGTAAATAGTACCTAAATAAATTAAATATAGGTTCCTAAATTAATCAATGAGGCTAATTTATCTTATCATTTTTCTGCAAACTATATGAAACTCGATAGCATATTTTCAATTTTATATCCTTTAAAGATTTTTATAATCCAAACATTGCAGGACCCGTTTTATTTCAGACTTTCTAATTTTCAGTCTGAAGAAAAAGAATGTACACCTTTTGTTTTGAGTGAAAACTAGGTATTAGGTTTAATAAATCCATTAATATTCATGTAAAAGTATAATATTGGATAAACTTATAATAAAAACGTTTATATACTTCATAAAACAATTAATATCTTAAAAATAAAGACTGAAAACGGTTTGTTTGTTTATAAAATTCAAATTTGAAATCAAAACAAAGAGTGTACAATCTTTTTCTTCAGCGTCTGGTTAGTGATTCGCTCAATTGTTTCGCACAGAGTATTAAAAACTTTAAAGGCAATTGAAATACACAGAATTTTGATCCTATAAGATATACCTTAGTTCTATAATATTATGTAATAAACTCATTTTTTCCCGGAGCCTGGAGAGGACCTTAAAGGTCCTCTACAGGCTCCGGGAAAAAAATGAGTTTATTACATAATATTAAAGAACTAAGGTCTACGATCATTATTCTGCAAACCGCATACAATTCGGTTAAGTATATATTTTATTATTTACTTTTAAAGTTTTTTAATACTCTGTGATCAACAATCGAGCGAATCTCCAACCTGACGCTGAGAAAGAAGATTGTACACTCTTTGTTTTGATTTCAAGTTTAGATTTTTAAACAAACAATTCGTTTTTGGCCTTCTTTTAAGATATTAATTGTTTCTAAAAGTATATAAATGTTTCTATAATAAGTTTATCTGAATTTGAACCTTCAAACGAATAATAAATATAATTATTAAACCAAATACTTAGATGACAATCAAAACAAATGGTGTACATTCTTCTTCTTCAGACTGAAAATTAGAAAGTCGGAAGTAAAGTAGGTTTTGTAGAGTTTGAATCATAAAAATCTTTAAAAGCATATAAAATTAAAAATATGCTATCAAATTTGATGGGGTTTGCAGTAAAATGATGAGAAACATTAGCCTCGTTGATTTAAGCAATAAAAAATTTGCTTGGAGGAAACCTTTAACATTTTCACTACAGATCAATTTTTTCCTTATTCACCAATGGTATTTTATGAAACATTTTATAAGAATTGATAATAATCAAGTTAATGATATTGCTTCACTTACAAATATATATACAAAATATAATGCTGTGTAATAATGAAAGTATGTAAGTTAGAAATAATAATATAGAACTGTAATATGTAACTTAAATAAGCAGTAAACTATAGGCTAATATGAAATACCAATGGACCTTATTGTCCCCCTGAAAACCAACATTGGGACAAATGGTCCCATGAATTTAGGACGTGTTATCCCACGAGAGCAGAAGGGTGAAACTCATGAATGAATGATATATTAATTATTTAGTAAATATTGAATTAAAGTAAACTGTTTCTGTAGTTACATATAACACGTATTTATTTGGTATCTGTATGGTGTCTAAATTACAAGATAGTGAACTTGTCTTTGAGTGAAATCAATCAAATTGGTGACCGGTTTCCGTCGTCAATTTATCACTGAAAGTCCACCACCCTCAACTTTACGCAAGAATTGAATTTTCACATTTTTTTCCTTTATTCAGTTCCATTACTGTACTGTAAATTAAGCCTATGAACAATCGCTATATAAAGGGATAAATGAAATTTTGTAAAATCTATAATTGGGTTTTAGCTCTGAACAACTGGATTTTTAGTTCTTGCGATTATTTGAGCGTCTTGACGTAGCTATTCCCCGTGAAGAGTGGCGATACGGATACTTAAATAGATATTTTAAATAGAGTTTTAGAGTATTAAAAATGTATTAATTAAAGATTCATGTTAATTTACAGATTGGTAAAAATTAGTAACACAATACTATTTAATATAGAAATTAATAAAATAAAATTTAGAAGAATTTTTTATAGAATTTGATCTAGAGTTGAGAAGATTTTAACAATAGATTTTAATAATCGAATTCAATATGATAGTAGAAATATAACTTCAGGAATGAAGAACTGGTAGGTTCATAGTTCAGAAATTTTAGAAATGATAGCAATTTACAAATTATAATAATCGAAAGTATGATATACATAAAATACTACTTGCCTTTATTCTTAATGTGGAACATAGTCTAGTATCTCAATAAGATTGCAAATACACACACAAACATAATCAATTCGAGATTTACAACCACATTTTTCTTCCCTTGGCAACCGAGTTGGGGCTACAGCCTTCCTCGTAAAAAGAGATTTTAATGGTAGGTTTTACTATAATAATGATTTATATAGGAATTTATTATTATTGAATTTTCTTTACAATGCTGAATATTATAAAAATGACATTTTAATTACTATTCTAGGGACCATTTACCCAGTCACTCATTCCAAACCAGATCAACTCATTTTATGTACGATATTTTAGAACTGAAGCAGAAAGAAACGTAGCTAATTGTTTCTAAGGCTATTCATCTTTTGACAGTATTCCTGACAATTTTAAATACCCAATGACAGATACATAAATAATTTTTTAATAAATACTAGTAATTATATTGAGTAATTTTTTAACTATTTCATTATGTCATCAATTTGATTTTTTGTTTCGTTTAGTATTTTGAATACTTATCTAAAAAACATACCTAATATTTCCTATATTCTTTTCCATTTATTTTATACAATCTTTCCTATTCTTTCCATCTATTTCACCCAATCTTTCCTATTCTTTTCCATCTATTTTACCAGATCTTTCCTATTCTTCCCATCTATTTTACCCAATCTTCCCTATTCTTTCCATCTATTTTACCCAATCATTCTTATTCTTTTCCATCTATTTTACCCAATCTTTCCATCTATTTACCCAATCTTCCCTATTCTTTCCATCTATTTCACTCAATCTTTCCTATTCTTTTCCATCTATTTTACCCAATCTTTCCATCTATTTACCCAATCTTCCCTATTCTTTCCATCTATTTTACCCAATCATTCTTATTCTTTTCCATCTATTTTACCCAATCTTTCCATCTATTTACCCAATCTTCCCCATAATTTTCCATTTATTTGCCAATAATCAATTAATACCATCTCTCTACTACTAATGAGTTGCCTTTTATACTTCCTAAG
>CANNZV010004538.1:0-39458 GCA_947561585.1 Caprella mutica
TAGGGATATATTTGAGCTCAAACAGGTGAGTTAGACAAAAAAATATAAAACTACAAGAAAAAATCATTATTTTGAAAAGTTAAATTGAAGTCGAGTTTCACAAATTACATATATACTAATGTTAATAGTTACCAATATTAAATTTACTACTATATTTTCTTTTCTAATAGGTAGCTACTATTGTTTTTTAATATTCACTATTATTTATAAATAGTTATTCTTATTTATTAATAACTACTATTATTTATTAATAACTTAATATTAGTGAATATTAATTAATATTTGTTAACATTACTTTATATTAATAAATATTAGTAAACATTACTTAATATTAATAAATATTAATATTAGTAAGTTCATAATTTGTGAAACTCTACTTCAATTTAACTTTTCAAAATAATGATTTTTTTCTTGTAATTTTTTTTTTTTTTGCCTAAGGCACCTGTTTGAGCTCAAATATATCCCTAATCCCTTGTAATAGTAGTAAATATTAACTTTCCAACCCATAGAAAAGTAGTCAATCTATATTTTTTGTTCTAATAATTTTTTTGTCAGGTGGGGCCTTTGAGGGTAAAGGTCAAGATCAGAGAGGGTAAGTGCCCTTTTGCATTCAAAAAATTAAAATAATAAAATTTTTGTACACCTAGAAAGATCGCCTTATTTATTCTGAACAAAAAACATGCTAAACTTTTTGTTCTAGGTCTAATAATAAGAAAGTTATGACCTTTCAAAAATGGTGATGTCAAGGCATTTTGCCCTTTTTTCAAAAGTTCACAAGATCATAACTTTAGACCTATAAGAGCTAGAGAGTGAGATTTTCAAAATAGAGTTTTTTAGGCACAAGAACCCTTTGTACCAACTTTCATGCAAATCTGAGGGGTGTGGTGTTTAATTTCATATTTTTTGGTCCACTTGTCTTGGAACGCCCCTTTTATATGTCGATTCTTGCTGATAATAGCATGCAGAATAAAGCTGCATGATGTATATCTGCCATTTTCTCATATAATAACCAAATATATTATAATTTATCACGTTTCCTTCGATGTGACCCACTGGTGGGTCACATTGTTTTTTTTTAGAATAAAAGATCTAAGCTTTTTCTCTTTAAATAATATTTCTTTTATAGGTGTCTATTTATATCCTATAGAAGGATATATTGTACACAAAATATGAAAAAATTTCTCTGTCCAAATTAAACTGAAGTTATGACAGGTTAAAGCTGTCACAGGAAATGTATCAAGCTTTTCAATTTATTTCAATGCAATACAATGCTCAGGGGGTGCCTGAGAAAAGCAAGGGGTGTGCGAGAAAAATACTTCAATAACAATAACCACTGGTCTATAATTTACCAAATTGACTTATTTTAAATGAATTGAGACATATATAGTAGCTACCAAATGTATAGATTTAGTTCTATATGTCGACACTTAACAAAACAGAAAAATTCAGATAAAAACTATATCATTTGAATGCCATTTTTATTTCTAATGATTATTCAATTCTCTATCTACTACATTACCAAAAATGTTTTTTTTTTCTTTTTCCTCTCTATTGCACCACCAGTTTTCTATTCTTGACATAAATTAAATAATGACTAATAGCTACTGGCTATTCATTATATGAATTTATATAAAATCAGCCAAAGAGACTTATATTTCAGCTGTTTTTTGGAAATAAAATGATAAGATAGATATTTGTAACTTGTGTTAGTTCCAAGTTATCGGACGGTTCCACATTTTCGATTATATAAGGAAAATATATAGGTAGGTAGGTAATACTATAAGCAATATTTAAATTTTCATTTTAATTTGTTTCCATGATGACTGAATATGTCATTGATAAAAATTAAGAAATGTTGTATAATAGCTAATACTTAACTATTATCATATCCTTTTCTCATAATTTGAACCATCCAATAACTCGGAACTTACCCTCTACAGATGTTGGATTGATATCTCCTCTTTTTTATTCTACACAACTGACAAAAATCATTTATTTCAGTTTAAATTTTCAAGCTATATATATTGGCATTAATTTATTCTGAATTCCGTTGATATTTTTTATTACTGTTGATATTAACATTAGTATTAGCTAACATATATTATTAACATTTATATTAATGTTTTTATCAACATTTTTTCCTTAGATTATGATGATGGTTGGAGAGGACTCTGACGATGACGTCAATAAAGATGTCTGCGGTGCGGTGGTCAGTGTACGTAATCGTGGTGACCGTCTGGCACTATGGACGGCAACCAGCAAGAACAACGAACTGGTTCTCAAAGTGGGAAAAAGACTCAAGGCTTCTCTGAGTCTCAGCCCTAATCATTATATTGAATACAATCTTCATTCTGATACTAGCACTAAGAGATGCTCAACTGTTAGGGCTCTGCACACTATGTAAAGTTCTGTGCTGTGTAAGACTGTACTGTGTGGAATTCTGCACACTATGTGAAATTCTGCATGCTGTGTGGTTGGAATTCTACACGCTATGTGGATGGAATTCTGCATGCTGTGCAGAGTTCTGTACAACATCATTTTTTGTATTTCATGATACTAACTGTTGATGAACTTTCCTCTCTTAATATCTAAGGTATTTATTTCATTATTATCTATTAGATAATTTGGCATTGGTTTATCTAGCTGCTCTTCCGTTTTATCCTGTCTGTAATGTCCTAGCTTTACTTTTGGTTATAATATGCTTGTACTGTGATATGCAAAGCATTTTCTAACTAAAGAAATTCCTCCAGTCTTATTATTTGTAGAAAACTAGAAATGTACTTTGGTAATAAACTGATTGTCTCCATTTTTTCTTTCATTGAGTTATAGCAGCTAATCTGAGGTGTAGGTAGGTAGGTACCGATCGTTATCACATTATTTCAAATTCATACAAGAAAAAATATATAATAATTATAATTTAATGTCACCGATCACAGGTGATGAAAATATAACCTTTTTTCCTACTTTAAAATGTTTAATAATTGTGTTGTACGTATTGTAGAAACAACTTCAAAAATAGTGTGAAGGAAAATTGAACTTTTTGGAATCTAAAATAGATCCTTGGTTGATGACATATAATTAATTCAGCTGGTCAAGTTATAAATCATTGATCCTACCATACTATTTATTTGCAATGCAGTGTCCTACATCACTGTAGATCATTTTGGCTCTAACCTACAATGACCTAGAACATGTAGGCCATAAACTACAAAAATCTGCATCACTGTAGAACATGTAGGCTGTAAATTACAGCTTTTAGGGTCGATATCTTGGTCATTGATTGCACATTTGTGTACGTGACGTCATCACCGACTAACTACAGATGACATTAGTGAGCGTGACGTCATCATCGACTAACGACCAATGACATTTCCGTACGTGACGTCATCATCAACTAACTACCAATGACATTTGTGAACGTGACGTCATCATCAACTATACCAATGACATTTGTGTACGTGACGTCATCATCAACTAACTACCAATGACATTTGTATTCGTGACGTCAACATCGTCTAAATATCACGGCAACTTATTTTAAGGTAATTAAAGACATACAAATTCATTATTTATTTTAAGTAATATGGTAACTATGATGTATGTATTAAGTTTATTCAATGCTCTGCCCCTTTGTTGATATATTACAGTGTGTTGCTCTTGTGACGTCACATGCGTTCTCATGACGTCATATTAACTATACCCTCGACTCTGAGTAAAAAGTACTGAAAATTATTGTACTGTCATTACTTCTTTGATGGCAGTTGTTATTATACTTTAACGAGGTAGAGAGGTGGAAGTAAGTACTTCTTTTATTGTTATTTAATGTATAGGGGAATGATAGGGTAAATGCCGAGTTATTGGGCGGTTCCACATTAATGATCTCAAAAGAAATAGAAATATACAATTTAAAAAAATGTTCAATTACATTTTTCTTTAATGTATGGTCAATAAAGTGGAACATGTCGATAATTCCGAATTTACTCTAATTGGAATAAATAAATATATTGGTTTGTTATTCATGTAAATAATGATCAATATAATTGTTTTTTATCATTATTAGTTCTGAATGATACAATTTATCATTATTATCTTATTTGTACGATAAATAATTTGTTTGCCTATAAATAATGATGTATTAGGCCTAGACAAAGAATTGAAGGTCATGAAATGATGGTACGAAATACCGTAGACTATTAATTTATTGAATAAAATCTTTCCGTCATCATATTTACCTCATCTATCGTGAATTTATCACGAAATTGAACATAAAATCATGTTATTTTTAATGCTAACTCTTACTTTTATTGATTTAACAAACATATTGTATGTATTTGCCCTTTATTGTAGAATGTGTTCGAATGGTGTCTCCAGTCCTGACTTGGTCTTCGACAACAGTGTCGTGGCTAAAGGTTACTCTCACATCAGACCGCAGCCTCCGCATGCGATTGTACAGCGAGTCATAGATTGCTGGAAAAAGGTATAGACATTAAGGGTACCCTCCTTTCAAAATTTTTATCACTCTAATCATTAGATCTAAGGTTACTGATTGTAAAACTACAAACCATTTCAAATTTGATTCTATATTTTATGGCCCAGTTGCGAAATACGACTCCTTTGAAATAAAAAAATTCGATCCGACTCCTCACAAGGTAATTAAATGGTATCTCTTCAGTATTCCTACGGGGAGAAATTCAGTAGAGTCGCTTTTCATGACAACTGTATAGAGACGATGTTAAAACAATCTGACTCCCCTTAATTTACTTTCAGTTATTAGTAATGAAATCATTTGAATTCAATAATAATTAGAATATAAATGATTACAAATTTGTGTATTATAGTTACGACAAACTGTACCAAATTATTTATGTGATTGCTTCAAACATTTCATGAAGGATATTTCATTGTATTATAAGGTTTAATAAACTGTACTTATTGAATTGTTCTTAAATTAAAGGGTATAAACAGTTGGTCTTACGTTTCGTATAACATGAGGAGTCGTGTTTCGTGACAGCCATCTCTTTCCAATCACCAAAATATCACATGTTAAAATCGAGGAGTCGGATATAATTTTTATATTTGGAAGGTGTCTCGTATTTCGTGACAGCCATCATTAAAAACACACAAAAACCCTTATTATCCATTGGAGGGAGTCGTATTTCGCAACTGGGCCATTGTTATTATAATTTTTAATTTAGGTTACTCTTGTGATTTCTCTTCTTCCTTCCGAAGTGCAAGTACAAGAGAAAATGCTCTTTGGGGAAATATCTAGGATCATTATTCTACAAACCGATTACAATTCGGTGCAGTTCATATTTTTTATATGATTTTAAAGTTTTTAATACTCTGTGCAACAATTGAACAAATCACTAATCTGATGCTGAAGAAAAAGATTGTACACTCTTTGTTTTGATTTCAAATTTGAATTTTGTTACCAAAACAAATCGTTTTCGACCATCGTTTATGATGAAATTTATCTCCTAAACTTTTACCATGTTTATCATTTTTTAACGCTACTTGCAGTTTTAGAGGATAGCGCTATTGTTATGCTCTTCAACTACGAGGTCTTAGATTTTGTGTTAGGTAGGCTCGTAGGCTTCATTTACTATCACCTCTTCATTTTCCTCTTCCATCCGTGAGTGCAGCCACCGGTGCTTGTGTCCCGTTTCGTCACATTCCTTGGTAAGTGACTGCATTCACGGAGTAGCTTTTCTGCATCCATGAGCATTGTCACCGACGGTGGTAAGTGACTTTGTTCATGGAGCCACTTTCCTCTCTGACTGCTTCTTCCAGTCCCTTGTATTTAATTTCCTTTTGACGTCAGCGATATGGCCTTTGGTTCCGAAGCAGACGTTAAACCCCTACTAAAATAAATAAATTATCTCCTGAACTACATAAACGTTTCTATATTTAGTTTCTCCAATTTTATAGATACTCTTAACGAATATTCATTATTCGATTGATTTTACCGAGGTACCTAGCTGATATTCAAAACAAACGATGTACATTCTTTTTCTTCGACTGAAAATTTACAATTTGGAGGTAAAACTGGTTTTGATTAAAAAAACCTCTTTAATCCATATAGAATTAAATATAAGCTATCAGATTTCATGACGTTTACAGAAAAATGATAAGAAACATTAGCCTTATCGATTAAAACAACAAAACTTTTTTTTTGGAGGACCTTTAACTAATTTTCCAGTTCTAGATTGCTTTTCTTCTACGCAGGATCTCGGCGAGCACCCAACCTCTTCCCACATTCTGGATGTAGGATGTGGATCAGGTCAGAGTACAGTCCTCTTCACAAATCACTTCGATGAGGTGACTGGAATTGACTGTAGTGCCCAGATGATCGAAGAGGCCAAGGAAAGACACAAACATTGGAGCAATTTGACTTTCAAGTAATACTTCAATGTGTTAGTTCATCCGATTGAATAAAGATTATTATTTGAATATTATTTCTTTAACCTGCACGTATAGATTTTTTCATTTATTTTTCTATGTTATAACTAGGGTTGTGATCATATGCACTTAAAATCAGATATCTTAATAATATCACAGACGAAATGAAATGGTATCGAATATTATATACCGCTGGTGTAGAACGAATCAACTCTTTAATTCAATCTGTCTATAATACTTTCAGGACCTATGATTTTAAAAGCATATTGTCACAACCCAAATTATAACCGCGTCTACACTATCTTTCTTATATTGGTATTTTAATTATTCCCGAGGAAATCTCGTTATTCAAAATATTATGAGAATAATTCTATTTTATAAAATTTTCGAAAAATACGATCGAATTTGACGATCAGTTTATTTCAGAATTTATCCACTGGTTTGACAACAAAATACTGTTCTTCTCATCATAATTAACGAAACACTAGTTGTATATTGGTTTAAATTGACTCCATTTTGATTCTAGGGTTGGACAGGCGGAGTTTTTGGACTTTGCAGAAGATAGTTTAGATGTGATAACAGTCTGTGCTGCAATGCATTGGTTCAACCTACCTACTTTCTACAGACAGGTAATTTGGTGAAAATAGAAATCAGAAAAACTAGGGAAGAGGACGTTGAAACTGCGGAGTACAATGAAAGTGGACGTAAAAATTATTTCATGAATCAATCTCGCCCTTAGAAAATACTCATTGAACTATCATGACCTTCGTCAACACCCACTTTCCGAGTACTGTTGCGATGTCTCTCTTGATAATCATCATAGTTGGTCCCAGGAACATAAGTTTTTAACGCTATTTGCAGTTTTGGATGGTATCGCTAGTTTTATGAAGTTCAAAGTATTTGATTAAATAATGTCTTCTGTTATGATCACCTCTTCGTTTTACTCTTATATTTTTGTGTTATGTTAGGGCTATCACTTCTTCATTTTCCTTTTCCATCCGCGAGTGCAGCCACCGGTGTTTGTGTCTCTTTTCGTCACATTCCTTGGTAAGTGACTGTATTCACGGAGTAGCTTTTCTGCATCCGTGAGCATTGTCACCGACTGGTGGCAAGTGACTTTGTTCATGGAACCACTTTCTTTCTGACTGTTTCTTCCAGTCCCTTGTATTGAATTTCTTTTTGACGTCAGCGATATGGCCTTTAGTTCCGAAGCTCTCCAAAATGTTTTCTGATTGCATTTTTTGTTTCAGGTAGACAGGGTGCTCAGACCTAATGGTATCCTAGCTACGTACTCCTACGTAGACATCACCCCCTTCTACGGGGACAAATCTTTACGAGCAACCATCAAGAAGGTGAGGAAATAAGATTCGAAATATCACAACAGTTTTTAGTTATTAATTTTCATATGTATATCAATTTTTAGCATAATTCAATGGAATCTATTTTATTATTTTTGAAAGTTCTAAAAAATACATTCATGATTTTGTTTTCAGTCTGTTTGAAGTAACTCAAAATAGAAACTATTTAAAATGTAGTTAATGATAATAGTAGTATATTGAGTATATAGCTAGTGAAGAATCAATTTTTTTCATGAAACATAATCCGCTATATGTACATGTATACCCACAGTAGTCGGATAGTGGTCATGACACAGGTCATCATGATAGGTCAATTAGACATTTCTAAAGGTCAGATTGGTACATGACCGGTGTTACAACCCCACAACCCGAGTACTGTGAGGTTTGTTTAGTACAGTGGAACTCCCGAGTTATGAAGGAATGGTTCCTTCATAACTCGGGTGCACTTCATATTTTGTGTCTTTGGTTGCAGCTGAGAGACGGTATGGGCTTTTTTTCACCGCATCACGACCATCTTCAGGTAGAGTTCGACAGCCTCCCTCCCCCTTACCAGGAGACTCTCTTCGTCAGGTAAATCGCCGTCAGGAGGTTTAACCCTTTCTGCCATATTTCACTCGAGGCATCTTTTTTCAACAAAAATGCAGCATGAAAAAAAACGCATCAATCTAAGCGGCATACAATGCACCATTTTCTGTGCGGTGGCATGAAAAAAACGCCTTTGTGACAGGGGCATAAGAGGACGTATATCAGTCCCCTTTCAAATTATGTATTTTGCAGGATAATTTCCTTAAACACATTCAAATTAATTCAGGGCTTGAAGGATAAAGAATGTCATACAAATCAGATATCGTACATTGTCCCAGGTATAGCAATGTTTTCGGGTCAACATTGGCTTAGTATTGCATCAAAGTTATAGGGTAACGTTGTAGCAATATAAGCCCAATATTGTCTAAGGAAACATTGCTACTTTCCCAAATTATTTGTTTTAGCTAGTTTCCCAACATAACTTTCTGGTGGGAAAGATTCACTTATTTAGTTAAATCACTCACAACCATTTCTCTACAGTTCTTCTACGAAAGAGTTCGAGGTCTCCATCCCAAGCGACATGGAGGGTCTGATGACGTACTACGCCTCCTTTGCCCCTATGTTGAAATACAGAAGCTCCTACGGTGATGACGCGGCAGATAAATACCTGACACTGATTAGGAAAAGGTGAGTTGACTGAGAAGTTAGTCTCAACTAGAACGGGCACTCGGTACAGCGCATACCTTCGCCTTCGCTTATAAATGACCTTGACCATCCAATAATTCTTGAGCTATAAATGACCTTGAGCTTAACCTTTGATCCGTTCTCTCTCAAAATCTAATAAACTGGTTCCTGGATAGTGACCAATCGTCCCACCAAATTTCAGGCAATTTGGTCCAAGATTTTCTGAGTAATCGATTAACAAGATGATAAATAAATAAATGCTGCTTAAAACTTCACCTGCCGCATTCTGCGAAGGTAACTTAGGTAGAAGACTGAGAATAAGTCTAATTATTTACTTTACAGCCTAATGGATGACATCGGTACGGGAGAGTCTAATCCATCTCTCTACCTCAAGTATTTCTACTTCTTGCGAATATGGCGGAAACCTGCAACAAACTGACCACAAAATGAAATAGTAAAAAGACTCTTAAATCACCAAACAGCTGTTTATTTGTTAAGTATATTCATCTCTCTATAGACTATATACAGTAAAACTTTGAGTTTATGAATATACGAAGCACTCGAGTAATGAAGGACCTGAATTATGAGATGCACCTGAGTTATGAATAGTTTTCTATGTTTATATTATAGAAAATGAAATTCGTCACGAATTGTGTCATAGTTATCCCTCAATGACCATAGTTTTCTGAGATTTTAATCATAGAAAACTATCTAGTGCACCTGAGATATGAAGTGGCTCTGAGTTATGAATATATTTTGTGTACCACTTTCAGTACATATAGCTAATAAAATATAGGAAAAATATGAAGAATATAGCTATGATATGCACTGTAATATATTAATACGGTATTATAATTTTTAATTGTTTCTTCAATTTTAAATATGTCTATGTAAAAATATGAAAAGGATTTTAAACAGGGTATAATATAATAGTTATTAATCAATAAATAACTGAATCTGAAGACACAGACCAAGTGTGGATTGTTTTGTTACTCCAATATAAATATAAAAAAAACAGATGTACACTAGTTTCAATAATAATTTAGTAATATTGAAACATGTAATTTGCTCACTTTTAGATATAAATTCTTTTGATGTTCAGAAAAATTAATCCGATTTATACAGGGTGACCCACAGAAAAGTGTACCCAATTTAGAATTAATGTAAATATCGTATTTATAAGTAGTTAAAAAATGAGATAAAAGTTAATTTATAAATTAGATTTTTTTCTTGTATCCATTCTACCACAGTCATTGCTTAAGATTGTACGTGTACGATATTTATATTAATTCTAAGTTGGGTACACTTTTTTGTGGGTCACCCTGTATATTGCCGTTATCACTATATACTGAATTTATAAAATGAATGTCAATAATTATTTTTAGTCAATAGAAGGTTAATAAAGAGTCTCTGTGTTTAAATAATAGTATAGACTTTTACTTTACACTAAAAAGTTACGTGATATATCTTCTCTTGAATGTACATAGAATAATACAGGGAGGTACAAGTCTACTTAGGTAAGTAGAAATAGGTACAAGTCTACTTAGGAAAGTAGAAATGGTTACAAGTCTACTTAGGTAAGTAGAAATGGTTACAAGTCTACTTAGGTTAGTAAAAATGGTTACAAGTCTACTAGGTAAGTAGAAATAGGTACAAGTCTACTTAGGTAAGTAGAAATAGGTACAAGTCTACTTAGGTAAGTAGAAATAGGTACAAGTCTACTTAGGTAAGTAGAAATAGGTACAAGTCTACTTAGGTAGAAAGATCTACTTGGGGTTTAACAGGAAAGACGAGTGTAAAGATTGAGGACTGGGTCAGTTCTAAGTTGTCGAACAGAAACACATTTCCGAACAGAAGAAACATATGTAATACTCTTAATTCTGATTGGTATCCATGATACCTGATAGAAACTACATGAATCCGTGATACCTGCAGGTATCACGGATACCAATCGCATAACTAACAAAAGAATAATTACTTTCACTCACATGATCGGAAATGCGTAACCGTCCGATAACTTAGAGCTTAGCCTAGATTCTATTTTACAGAAAGTAAAGTAACTTGACCATATATTTCTCAACAGGGATAGGCAACAGTATCCATCACTACTGTTGATCGATTCTAACAGAGAAATACAAGTATGACGTCACGTTACAAGAAATTCCGTAGAATAGGTTCCACTGCCTAAACTTTGGGTAATACATTTGCTGAAGTACAGTAGAGACACCTCACAGTACTCGGAAAGTTGGCCTTTAAAAAACACTAACTTTTCGAGTACCGAGACGTTCTTCACATTTGACACAAATCCAGAAATAATTTAAATATCACACAACTACTGCACTTTTCGAAGGGAAGGGGTGTTTAGAGTTTAAATGCAATAAAATAGTAACTAACTAACTCTTTATTTACAAATTATGCAAAGAAGAATTAACATCCATGAAAAGAGTGTAAATCTGGTGGTTGAACTGTTGTAATTTGTGAACTCAATAACTTACAACTATTTAACATCAAACTTAGTTATATGTACAAAAAAATAATAAAACGTTAATAAGGCTGAGTTCCAAGTTATCGAACGGTTCCACATTTTCGATCATAGAAGGACATAAAATAAATTTCATTTCGTATCCATGATACCTGCAGGTATCATGGATACGATTTAAAATTAAATATTATATTCATATGATCGAAAATATGAAACAGTCCGATGACTCGGAACTTACCCTAATTACATGAAATAACCAATAAACATTTTAGGTAAATATCAAACAGTTTAATTTCTTGACTTGGTACAGCCCATATAATAGTAATTGCCCAATTGATTTATGTAACCAATGAAAAGTCTAGGGATTTCTCTCTTCACATTTTACACTTTAACTTTGATTATTTTGCATAGCAAAATCTTATACTTATTATTATACAATATATAAAAATAAACTTGTCTTTTCAATTGAATATGCGCAGAAAAAATGAAACAAGTCAACACATTGACTGGGGTTAGTTCCGAATTATCGGACACTTCTACACTTCCGATCAAAAGAAGAAAATAATCATTAACTTTTCTTTCTCATATGATCGAAAATGTGGCACCGTCCAATAACTCGTAATTTGCCCTATATAAGAGAGCCTCATTTTAGTTCAAAGTATAGATGCCAATGGTGCAAATGGTACAGCTGCTCTTTTACGTAACAAAGTAGTCAATATAGCTACAAGATATTTAGTCAATAAAGTATTAGAACTAATAACACTGTATAGTTCTATTCCCTTTTGTTTGGGTATGTGTCACGACATAATAAATAATAAAATAATTTATCTAGGTGTAATAATTCAGGGTAAGTTCTGAAATGTCAGTCGTTTCCTAATTTTCGATCATATAAGAAAAAAATATTAATTATATATATGCATCATGGATACCAATTACAATATAAGTTAATTTAACCGTAATCTTAATTGGTATCCATGATACTTGCAGGTATAATATTAAATTTTTGTTGTATGATCGAGAATGTGGAACCGTCCAATAACTTGAAACTTACCCTAATAACGAAGCAGCAATTTAAAATAAAATAAAAATTAGCTGCACAAAAATTAATAGTATAGAATTAAATATTGAGCAAAAGAACATAGAAGAAATTAGGTCATTAAATTAGGTATAAAGTGACGTCATTAAAGAAAAAAATTAAAAGATCTTTATAAGGAAACAAATCTAGAAAAAAATGTTTAATTAGACTCAACCACTTTGGTTTTAGTTGAAATGTTGTAAAAATACTAATTTCATAGCTACCTATTAATAATGGTAAAATTAATGTCAAATATTAGGCGAGACACTAGGGCAAGTTCAGAGTTATCGGACGGTTCCACATTTTCGATCATTTTAATTTTTTCTATATAATAACTATTTAAATCATCATTTTAATAATAGTCATTATAGCTTAATACTTTTTAAATGATCGATAATGGGGAAGCAGTCGCAGATGAATTTCTTAGTATTTCCATTCTGCCCAAAGTTTGAACAGCTACACTGCAAAGTATCTCCCTAGTTACAGAACACACTGGGAACTCTCGATTGATCACATCTCCACTAGTCACCCTCTCGATTTAGACAGTTTTGTTTGCCTCGGTTAGTCCGCACCACCTCTATTTATGGTGCAACTGGTTCACATTTTCTTTCAAACCACATATGGTACAGTAAAACTCCTGAGTTATGAAGGACTTGGATTATGAAGTGCACTTGAGTTATGAAGATGTTTTCTATGCTTCATTTATAGAAAACGATATACGTCAAGAATTGTGTCATAGTCATCCCTCAAAGACCATAGTTCTCTCCAAGATTATAATCATAGAAAACTACCTAGTGCACCTGAGTTATGAAGGAACCAATACTTCATAACTCAGGAGTTTCACTGTAGTTTGGTTTATCCACCACCTTTATTTATCTGGTGACATTCTGGTCCCATCACATGAGACGAATCGAGAGTTACCTGTAAATTCTCTCTTTTTTTTGTTAACTGAAGTGACCTAGTATAAATATGAACTAACTAGTTAAAACACAATTCACACTAGTACTCTAGCTTCACTAGCTATGTCTTCTGTACATAATAACGAACTAAATAGCTACTAGCATACCTAACCAGTATACCTAAATAGCTACCAGTATACCTAAATAGCTACCAGTATACCTAAATAGCTACCAGTATACCTAAATAGCTACCAGTATAGCTAAATAGCTACCAGTATAGCTAAATAGCTACCAGTATAGCTAAATAGCTACCAGTATAGCTAAATAGCTACCAGTATAGCTAAATAGCTACCAGTATACCTAAATAGCTACCAGTATACCTAAATAGCTACCAGTATAGCTAAATAGCTACCAGTATACCTAAATAGCTACCAGTATACCTAAATAGCTACCAGTATACCTAAATAGCTACCAGTATACCTAAATAGCTACCAGTATACCTAAATAGCTACCAGTATACCTAAATAGCTACCAGTATACCTAAATAGCTACCAGTATACCTAAATAGCTACCAGTATACCTAAATAGCTACCAGTATAGCTAAATAGCTACCAGTATACCTAAATAGCTACCAGTATACCTGAATAGCTACCAGTATACCTAAATAGCTACCAGTATACCTAAATAGCTACCAGTATGGCTAAATAGCTACCAGTATACCTAAATAGCTACCAGTATGGCTAAATAGCTACGCGTTGGTTTTAATAACCAAGAGATTCACAATTAGTATCATACACACACTATCTAATACTACAATGTACACCAAATATATATATATATATAAAGTATATATATACAAAATATAAATTAGTTTGAACATTAAAGACAGAAAAGAAAATATCGGGAGTGGTTTGGTAGTGATTTTAAAACATTAATAAAGTCATCTATAAGATAGGAATGAGAGGGCGGTAACAGTTTCATTACAGCATAAATATATATCATTAATTAAGGAACTTCAGATCTGTACTTGGAATAACATAGTTATACAAATAATATTACATCTCAGAGAATTTTAATCCATACAAAAGATAAACCTAACTATTGCACTGAGTAGGAATTAAACCTCCAATAAAGGCTTTATTTATGCTAACAGATAAAACGCCGCGTTTTTACCGCCCAGATTACGCCTTTTCAATTAATCACGGTTAAATGAATAGAAAGCAACTTTACAGTCTACACTAGCGTTTCTACCGCCTTACATTCATTTAACTGTGATTAACTGAAGAGATGTAAACTGGGCGGTGAACACGCGGCGATTTATCTGCTAGTATTGAATAAGCCTAACATATTAATAATATTAACCTGACTATCAATTTACAATATAGTATAATATAGCTACCCATTGCAGTGATTTTATCGCATGGCTCATTAAACCACTGAAACCAGTGAAATAGGGTTAGTTATGCATTGTCAGACAGTTCCACATCTTCGATCAAAACATTATAATTAATATATTTAATTATATCCAAGTCTTATTTTTTTAATTGGTATCCATGATACGATTTAATTTAACCCTAAGGTTTGGTTGGTATCCATGCTACCTGCAGGTAGCCATCATTTACCAATTAAAATAAAAGTTAGATAATAGTCATTAGCTATATAGCTACTTTTTTCTCATATGACCGAAGATATGAAACCGTTCAATAATTCATAACTTACCCCCTAAGTGGCAAGATTGGTAGATAAAATAGAATTTCATATTTGGCACAGTCGGGGAACTGTTGTAATTTGCTAGAGCTGCACAGGAGGAACCTGATTGGTTCTTATGATGTTTGAGTAACCTGTGAATAAAAAATTAATTAATTAATTAAATAGACGAGATTTAAAAAATAGCCATTTATTTTAACAAGAAATTTATTTTAGCCATTTACAGGCTGGGTAAATTACAAAGTTTTTTTTTAGCAACTGGAAAAAAAAATCCCTTCGCAACTTTTGTTTAATTAAAGCTAATTCTTACGGAAATTTTTTGGAAATAGTTTACAAGGGTAAGTTACGAATTATCGGTCAGCTCCACATCTTCGGGCATATAAGAAAAAAACTATTTAATATTTGTCTTGGTATCCATGATACCTGCAACAGCTGTACTAGTAACAATATACTGCAGGTATCATGAATACCAATAAATATTAAATTATTTTTCTTATATGATATGACCGAAGATGTGAAACTGACCGATAATTCGTAACTCACCCTATTAAACTGCTTACAATATATTTTTTTCTTCTATTTTTCCTAAAAATAAAGAGTTAAGATAGCAGGAGTTTTAACAGAACTGTTTTTTTTTTCATTTTCTCACCTGTGTGACATCCATCCTGCCATCCATAGCAGCACTTCCCCCACTCTCCTCACTCCCCCCGGTGGTAGAAGTGACTCCACCCCCAGACTTACTAATGGTGATGCCAAACTTTAGAGTTTGAGGGCCCAGCTTGTGGGGCTTCAGCTCCAAACTAATGGGAGGAGCCGCCTCTTTCTTGGAGGAGGGGAGGAGGGGTTTGTTGGGGGGAAGAGGAGGGGGAGTAGAGGATGAGGAGGATGTGGTGGTGGAAGACCGAGCTGGTGGCAGGGGTTTGGTGCGTACGGTTGAACCACTACCAGAAGTGGTGTTACTTTGAATGCTGGAAGGAGACGAGGGACTAACCTGTAACAAATTAGTAGACTATTAACCTGTCAACTGAAGAGTAATCAGAAAAAGTTATTAAACTTTAAACAGTTACGAAAATAAAATTTAAATAACAATTATTATTTAGTTTTTTCTTATATGACCGAAGATGTGCAACCGTCCGATAATACGGAACTTACCCTATCAGTTACAACGAACAGGGCGGTCAGAAATTTAGGTCTGGAATGTTCAGTCTCGGAGTGAAAATAGCTACTCAGCGAATGGAATCAAGAACATCTGCCTAAGGTTCTGTTATGAGCAGTAGCTGCAGTGCTAACACACTCTTTTTACTTATTACCAAATCGAATAGTGATGTATGAAAAGTTTGGACCATTAAAGTAAATAAAAAAAACTTGGACCGTACAAGTAAATCACCAGAAACAAAAAATCAGACTGGAACACTATATTTAAATAAATCTGGACTGTAGCTACAGTAAATAAAAAAAGTTCAGCGAATCAGCCCATTAAAGAAAAAAAAGTTTGGAGGATCATAAAAGTAAATAAAAAATTTCAGACCGTAAAAGTAAAAAGAAGCGGCAATTTTCCTCATTACCTGGAAGGTGAATTTTCCCCCCTGACTGGATGAGATGAGTTTTCCTGTTCCAGAGGCAGACACGTTCACCCTAGAGGATAACTGCATCTCACAGCTCTCTCCCCCGGAGGAGTGAGTCACAGCCTGGCGGTGGGAAGCTACGCCCCTCGCTATGCCAGTCGCTGAAAAAGAAAAAATGTTGCAACAATTATTTTAAAATAGAAAACGCCTTAACGGATATAAAATAACACTAGGCACAGAAGTTGAGAATATTAGCCCAAGAGAATTGGTATCTATGCTACATTGAATAGGTATCTAGGCACCAGTAGAACAGTATCTATGCTACATTGAATAGGTACCTATATAGGCACCAGTAGACCAGTATCTATGTTACATTGAATAGGTATCTAGGTACCAGTAAAACAGTATCTGTTCCACCAAATAGTTCTTTAGAGTTTTGTAAAATTTGATGTTTGTAAAATGATGGCAATCATACTTCGTATCAATAAAAGATGTTATTGATTTTAAGCACTTTAATACAATGAGTCACATTCAAATTGGCTTTAATATTTTAAAAGTCTATAATATTTTCATAAGCATATTGTCACAACCCTAGGAAGTCATAGGTGTTTAAAGGCACTCACTTGGCAAGGTGACAGGCACTGAGTTGACAGTGGCAGTGAGTTGCACAGACTTTGACTCTGTAAGAGAACACAGGTGGTGACTAGTCTCTTCGGGGGGTAAGGCCCTGCCTTTGGGGGGAGGGAGGGTGCCTAGGGAGAGGGTGGGGGAAAGGGGGGCATCAGGTGGTGGAGATAGATAGTAGATACTTTACCAAGTGATACAATTGATAAAAATAATAAAACTTGTGATTTTTCTACAAATCAATGTTTTTTATTATTAATATTTTAAATAGAGATTAGTCATAGAAATATCTTTTTGTACAGAATTAAAGTGTGCTAAATTTTAACAATTTTGTTAGCTATTGGTTAATTTATCAGAATCTTAATATTCTTAAATAGCTATTAAGAATCTTAAATATTAAAAAATCGTTCAAACAACTGAATTCACAAAATGGCGGAATTGAGTAAACAAAATGGCGGAAATAGGTGACACCAATAGTTAGGTTAGGGAGTATGAAAGGTAACTAGGTACTGAATTACTTTATCAGTTTTGGGTAGGAAATGAGCAATCAAAAGATTTATGGTAACAAACTCATTTTGAAATGAATAGAGAAATGGTTTTTACTTCAATTGAGGACATTTTGAAATGAATAGAGAAATGGTTTTGACTTCAATTGAGGACATTTTGAAATGAATAGAGAAATGGTTTTGACTTCAATTGAGGACATTTTGAAATGAATAGAGAAATGGTTTTTACTTCAATTGAGGACATTTTGAATTGGTCAAAAAGGTAGGGGTAAGTACATAGTTATTAGACTGTTCCAAATTTTCGATAATATTAGAATATACATAATATAATTAAGTGATTATAATTCAACTACTTGCTATATATTTTTTTGTTTTAAATAATTACTATATAAATAAATCACGTAGCTAACAAACATGTTGGAATAAGTTTTTAAAAGTATAAGTACAAATAAACCAAACAAATTTCAATTAGCAAGTCTTTATCTATCCATTAATAAATAAGAAGTCTTTGGCATTTCACTCACCAGTTAGCCTGGTCTGACTGTGCGTTAACTGGGGGGGTTTAGCTGGTAACTGAGGGGGCTGAGGCCTGCAAGTACTGCCAGCTGGTAGAGTGCTGGTCTTACTGACAGCTCCGGTACTGCCAGCAAGCCTCACATTGCTGACAGAGACAGGGGAGCCCAAACTGCCAGCAGTGGATACTGGTGGTGAGAGGGAGGGGATCGAGACTATGTTCTGCGGGTTCGCTGATGGGAGAGTGGATGGTGGTAGAGTGGAGGATCCCATTCGAGGGGGACTGACTGAAAGGGTTTGCTGGAACATTGCTACGTTGTGAGCCTCTTGAAGCTGCTTGTGGTAGTGGGAGACGTCCCTTTGCAGTTTGTCCACTTGTAACTCGAGCTCTTCGATTCTGAAACACAAGAGTATATATAATCATAGTGAAAAAAAATAGAAGTATACCAAGTACAATATTGGAACATCTTAAAATATTATGAGTGACGTCACACAAAATATTTTCCATTTGTTTTTAAATAAAAAATGTGATATTATTCATTTAAATGTGCATTTTCATGAAAATTAACTTACATAGAAATAGTTTCTATCACGTTTTACACTCTATTCACTTATAATATTCACCTAATAATACTTATAATATTTGACAGTACTCTGTGTGACGTCATTTGTTTACATCGTTTCTGAAGAATGGATCAAGTTCACCGTCATTGAATTCGAAACTTAGCAAACTTCTCCATTTATTTACTATGTATATAGCTAGCTAGCAATAATAATTTATTAATATTTATTGAAAACACAAACAATACAACATATATCAATAAGCAACTTGTCAAAATAAAATATTCAACATGAATTAAATAGCAGGAGTTTCATTAGTATGCTAGGAGGTAATCAAAAACCGAATGTGCTCCTCTTAAAGTTTGAACAATGTTCTAAATAAACGTGTGTACAGATTCTATCAAAATAATACCTATCGTCCAATTTCCAAGCCAAATAATCTCCTTTACATTGAATCTATAAGTACAATATCGGAGTAGCTAGCTGCCATTTTTAGGTAGCTATCAGATTGGCAAACTAATCTCTTTCACATTTATTTTTTAAATAAAATGATAAATATAACAAAGAAATATTGAAGTATCTCTTTGATTTTTAGGTAGTTATCAGCAGATTACCATAACAAAAGATAGGTAATGATAATAGTATAAGAGCCATAGTAGCTATATACATATTACAGTAATTTATTTACCTGTCATCTCTCCTCTGAATCATGACTCTCATTTGCTGTCTCTCCGTGTCGAACTGTGCAAGCTGCTTCTCCAGCTCCGCCTCCATCTGTAGACTCTTCTTGCTCTCCTCCTCCAAGCCCTCTGCCATACCGTCCATCCTACCCTTCTCTTCACTCACCAGCTGAGGAATGAAGGGATTTAACATCAAAATGTTAAGATCTTACAAAGAATAATTAATTAATATTAGCTAATTCTATAAAGATAAATTCGTTTGAATTTGATAGAGAGAAAAGTGGATGAAATGATATTTAACATCAAAAATAAGATATTACAGATATATTAAAGCTTCATGGATAGAAAAGGAAATTAAAAGGTGATAGAGAATGAAACCTACGTGTATACCTAACACAACAATAATAAGTTAACTTATGAGAGACCTTTTAATTGAAAGATATTGGAATAAAGGCAGCTAATAAACTCCTGGATAGATATGGTATCTAGGCTACCTTACCTAGTTCTGAGTCTGTATCCATGATATCAAAATAAAGGCAGCTAATAAACTCATGGATAGATATGGTATCTAGTCTACCATAGCCAGTTCTGAGTCTGTAGCTATCAATGATATTAGAATAAAAGTAATTAATAAAATTCTGCATAGATATGGTATCTAGTCTACCTTAGCCAGTTCTTCAGCCTTGAGTTTGTAATGATTAGCTTGGGCTGCAAGTCTGTTCCTGTCTTCTAATAGCAGTAGAACTATCTGCTTGTGTTTGCTGTGCTGGTCTTCTCTTTCTGTGGAGAGGCGGTTAACCTCTGCTTCAGCTGAACACCGGAGATTTCTCTCCGAGTCTATGGACTGAACAAAATGACGATGATTAACATGAGGCAAATTATAGAAGATTATGAAGATATTCAACTAATCAAAGAAAAATAAATCAGAAGTAATTGATGTTACTAATGCAACTAAGTAACCAATAATACCTAGGTATTCAAGGTACCAGGACAGGCTGCAGAAATCTGTTTACTTTGATCTTTTTACCTTTGTATTTATTCATGCACGTTCATGTTTATATTATTTATTTTTCTGAATAAAGTTTATTATTTATTTTTATTACTAGATTATGTGCAAGACTGACCTGTTTGAGTCTAGATCTGTCTTTTTCCAGTGCATAGGTAACATCATCTCCCTGCGCAGTGTCATGCTCGTGTTTTCTTCTCTCCTCTTCCAATTCACCAACAACTCTACTGTGTCTCTGAAATAAAAGAGGAGAAATTAGGAGTAGCTACAGTTCAGAGCTAAGGACTATCTATCACAAGCTACTACATATTGAATAGTCTTATTTTCTGCAGATAGTTAGCTACGAAATTTTAATGAAAGTTCAACAAAACAAAAGGAGTCGGACGGTTCTACATTTAACAGACAAAAAAAAATGTAGCTATAATTATTATTTAACTTTTTATGTTAAATAATTAGAATAGCTAAATTATATAATTGATTGAAAATATTCATACTAAAGGGAAATCCATATTATCAGACATATTCTTTCTAACAATGTGGACCCATCTGATAATTTGGTACACTTTCCCTACTTGAATATTATTTGTATAGACAAAAGACTATTTATTTCTAATGGAAACACGAGAGGAATAAGAACCTTACTCAGAACTAATCTCATTTGAATAAAAAATTATTTGTATAAACAAGAATGTTGATTTCAAATGTAAATTTAAGAACAAGAATGTTGATTTCAAATGTAAATTTAAGAACAAGAATGTAAACTTGAGAGAAATAGTAACCTTTTCTGCCTCCCTGAGCACATGTCTCATTCGTTGGTGTGCTTTGCGCTGCTGAGAAATCAAATGCTCCAACTGATTGAGTTGCGTGTCTTGCAAGCCTCTCATCTGGAGCTGCGGGTCTGACCGACCTAAGGGAATGAAGACCACGATGAAAATGTGACGCAAAGGAAATAGTTAATACGGAATAACAATTAACAGTTAATATGGAAACTTATAGATTCATAAGATAAGTCACAAATTATCAGATGGCTTCACATCTTCTTTTTCCATAAAAAATTATGTAATATATAACTAAATAAATTTTACTGGTATCCATGATACCTGGAGGTATCATGGATACCAATAGAAATACAATAATAATTATTATAAAGTTTTTTCTTATAAGATCGAAGATGTGAACTGATGGATAATTCGTAACTTACCGTATGAATCATGAATGATAGGAAAGTTTCATTATCAAACTGAAAATAATTGAAAGAAAAGCTTATCTGACACTTTAATTATTACCGTTACTTGTTATTGGTAATATGCCAATACCTGTAGATCACTGATTTTACGATAAATTATGTAGCTATAAGCTATATCATTTTATTATAAAATTTAGATGTAAAGGAGACTAATTTGCCGATCTGATAGCTAAAAAGGAAAGATATAAAGAGTACAGGTACAACCGTACAGTCTTAATCAAAAGGTATAATATTTAGAGAAAATAGGGTTTCAGTAATGAATCAGAAAATCTGAGATTAGCTACAATAAGCAGATGACCAAATAAAAAAATTCTTGGAGATCATTTCACCAGTTCCTACAGTCTAAGATTTTCTTTAATCACCTGCAGTGTTCTTTTGATTCTCCCCGCCACTACCAGCCTGTATGGCGGCATTGCCTGTGTCTCTCTGTAGAGCCAACACAGGGTCATGGACACCTCCTCTACCATAGGCAAGTAGACTCTTGATGCGCTCAGTCTGAAGAAATGGAATACTTTATAATAGATTAAAATTTGGGTTATGACAAATTATTGGTCTGTTCCACATCTTCGGTCATGTAAGAAAACATGATATAATTTTTATTGTTTAATTTATATTGGTGATACCTTCAGGTATCCATGATACCTCAAAGCATAATGGCTACCAATTAAAATAATAAAAAAAAAATTATTATTCTATCCTTTTTTTCTTACATGACCGAATAAGTGAAACGGACCAATAATTTGTAACTTACCCTAAGTTACCTGAACCTATCACCAGATAGGTAATAGGTTCAGGTAATCTGAATTTAAATTCAAACCTATTACCAGA
Organism: Caprella mutica; assembly: GCA_947561585.1. Taxonomy (NCBI): domain Eukaryota; kingdom Metazoa; phylum Arthropoda; class Malacostraca; order Amphipoda; family Caprellidae; genus Caprella; species Caprella mutica. Next base: position 22,659 of record CANNZV010004538.1, read on the forward strand.
AGCTTATTTTTCTTTGAAATTTACCACATGAAAATTTCAGAAGTTGTGATTGTTTACTATACTACAACCAAAATACATTCATTGGGCAGAAGAAATTGGTATCTACTCAATGTATGTATTTTGATAGTCATAGTTTATAATAACAGGTACTAACGGGAAATTTTAATAAAGAAAAATAGACATCTGATAATTCTTTCATTGTCCTATATAATATTAGGCACATGACCAAGTAAGAATTATGATTAGTTTGCAAATAGCTACTTGGGAATTTCAAAAAGGTAATCACCTTCAAAGTTGCTATGACGACATCTCTCGCTTGGAGCTCTGCTTCCATGTACGACAGGAGCTTTAGCAGTTCTGTGTGGCTGAGCTCTAGCTTGGGGTTCAGCTGTGGAGATAATGAAAGTACAATTAACTTACCTTAAAAATATTAAAATACATAGCTAAATATTGAAAAATAATACATTCCTATCTAATTATCATCATGCCAGTTTATAGTCAGTCTGCAGAATATGAAATATTTTTGACATTTTCAGTGCAAACAATCCTTAATTTCCTCCTATATTTACATGTATTTTACTGAGAACAGAAGCTAAAATAGAGGATTTCTTGGAGAACACTTTACCAGCTCTTGCATTCTGGGTTTGTAGAATATGAGAGATATTTGTGATATTCTCTATGTAGAAAGTAGGAGAACTATTTTAAATCCATATTTTTACAATCATTTAATTTGGATATAGCTAGTTATAAGCATAAAAAGATTTCTCTATGAATAATGAACAATTTGAAAAGATATGATCTCTTGTTTGAGGTTTGTTTTAATTTTTTTTTTTTTAAATTCTGGTCAATTTGGAGACAGATTTGAAAATCTTGAAGACAGATTAGACACACTAAACAGACTGGTTACTGATGCAGTTCTGCAACCAGTTCATAGAGATCCATGTTATTGAGTATGTCAGTTAAAGCCCATGTAATAAAGCATCTGCATGTCTAATCTCGCCATTTTAATGGAGAGATGGGACAGTTATTTGAATTATTTTGAGCTCCTACTCTTCAATTGCAAATGGTGAGAAATATCTATTTCTCTCCTATGCTACAATGATATTTTGTTATTTTTGGAGAGAGCTGGAGAGACAAATGGTGAATTAGCCATAGTGAAGTTCACACTATTTTATTTGAGTTAAAGCCAATTAATTGGCTGGCTTAAATTTTAAAGTCAAAACACAGATAGGCCTATGTCTAATTAGCTTAAATCTTTTAACTAATTTTTATGTTCTCATATTAATTTTGGCATGAAATTTAAAAAAAAATGAGCAAAAAAATTCACTGGCAAATTTCCTTGCCTCAGATTTTTTGTGAAATTTTGGTTCAAAAATTGGCTTACAGTTTGCTAGCCTCTGAGACATGGATAGAGATCTCTTTCTCTGTTTGCAAAATGCCAGTCTGCACGAAAAAGTAAACTGTTTTCCAAGAAATCTTCTATTTTGGCTTCTGTTCTCAGTAAAATGCATGTAAATATAGAAAGAAATTAAGGATTGTTCGCACAGAAAATGTTAAAAATGCCCCATATCCTGCAGATTGGGTCTGCAGAATATGGCAGATATTTGGGATACTCTCTCCAAGCAATTTTGAATTAACTCCCTAGTCTGCTGCCTGCAGAAACTGGTAAAGTGTTCGTAGAGTACTAAGAGTAAGAGATCTCTTACCATGTTACCTTACCGAGTTTGTCAGTTAAAGCCAATTAGTTGGCTTAGATTTCAAAAAGTCAAAACTCAGATATGTCTAATTGGCTTTAAATTTTGAATTAATTCTTATGTTCCCATGTTAATTTTGGCTTGAAATCTTCAAAATATGAGCCAAATTGGGCCATTGGCTTGGCTCTGATTTTTTGTGAGATTTTGGTTCAAAAATTGGCTTACAATTTTCCAGCCTCTGAAACATGATATCTCCCATATTCTGCTGTCTGCAGACTGGTTAATTTCTATATTTACATTAATTTTGCTACAAACAGAATAAGAGATCTTTACACTAAGATCTCTACCCACTCTGGAAAATACCTTTGACTGACAGATGAATTTAAGCAGCTAAGCCTAAATGCTGCTGCAATTTAACAGTTTGTGCAGACCCAGTCTGCAAAGCATGCATAATCAGTCTCCAGATATTTAATTTTTGGGGCAATTTCTCTCCAAAGATTTTCTAGATTCTCTCCAAAATGGCCAAAAAATTCAAAATTCTCTCCACTAATTACATGTAAACATAGGAATTAAATAGAGAATTGTCACCAGATAATTCAGGAGACTAATTTCAAGGCCTCATTGCCGCCTCAATTATTCAATAGTCGCCAGAAAAACTTCACAACTTCATGCATCTTATGCAGACTGGGTGCAGACGCTGACGCACAAAATTGCAGTAAACTTGATGTAAATTATTAAATACAGGGATTAAATACCCATTAATTTTACTGAGAACAGAATAAGAGATCTCTACGAACCCTTTATCAGTTTCTGCAGACTGGTCTAGATGTCACTCTTCACTTCACTCTCTTACAATAATACAATACCTAATGCCAAGAAGAAATTACACCAGCTCCTTCATGGCACTCCTTCCCCGCCTTGACCCTCACCTTAACAGTCTGTGAAGCCGCCTTCTCCATGGGCTGAAAGTTTTGTCCCTCCTGAGCACTCCTTTGGGCTCCTCCACCCGCCGACTCCTCCTTTGAAGCCAGTTTGGACTCATTGAGAGGCACCACAGAAGCCATTTCTTTCACAAAACTCTACACTTACCATCTAATTCATACATTTTTCTACACTCTTCCTTTTGAAAACATAAATCACTATAATTATTTAACCCTATAAGTTTAGATTTCCGCAGCCAAGTTTTCTTCAAAACATTTAGTCTTCATCGGCCCGGTTCCAATAATGTGGATATTTATTATTATTTTTTGTACAAGAAGTATATATATAATATTTTTTGATAACATTATACATTATTCATCATTTTTCGATAGGAAACGCTATTTAATTCATACTGTACGGGTAATATTCATTTTTATTAAAATGTAAAGGTATTTTAAGAGACTGATCTTAAATCAGCCATATGAAATCGAAGTCCATTCACTCATCTGCAAAATATATATTGTAATATGATTTTTAGTCGGTGTAAACAAAACAATGCCAATACAGATATTACTATAAATTGAAAATACAGTTTAAATCATATTTCTAAATGTATTAATAATACATAAATGCTTTTTTAGCATGTGTATTCAATTACTAAGTCAATCAACATTTTGATTACATTTTAATTGAATATAGAATGAATAAACAAATTTGCAATAGCCGAATTTTCAAACTAATATTTCGAGAAAAATATTTCATTAAAATTTATTTGTATACATATACTGGTTCTATTAAAAAAAATTCAGAATAAATATTTGTATGCGAGCTTCATCAAAAATTGTAAAACATTTTTTTTTTCAAATTTCTTTTCGCTTCAAAAATTAGATGAATCTCCGTGCGTATATTATACCTATTTAATTGTCCATGTTGGGTAACAGAAACATATTAATATTAGGTATATTATTTAGTAATTAATGTAGGTGTTCCGTGCAGTTTTACGAAATGTTCAATCTCGATAGTGCGCGGCCGCGGCGCGTTTTTAATTAACACTGGAAGAATAGTGCGTAAGAAAAGAGGACAGGTCCGGTTTGAAATACAGTATTAATTGATGCATAATTAAAAAAAAACATTTAACTTGAGTTGCTGAAACTCCGTGACTTTCATTGTCTATGACGTATTTACGTATCTTAAACATAGCACTGAAAATATTTAGGTTTATATCATTTTATATCAGGAGGACCTCTGGAGCCCGGGTGAAGTACAACCAGTTTTGTGTCACTTTTTTTGAAGAAAAAGAACTTTTTGTTGGTGTGAATCAAAATTTGACGAAACAGAGCATGTATTTCACACGAGCTCTAGATTTCAGCACGCTAATAAAATGTATAAAACTAATTATAAACAAAACAAGTTGCATTATTTTTATTTATTTCATATAAATACATCATCAAATATTAAAGGTCCTCTCCAGGCTCCGGGAAAAAAATGAGTTTATAACATAATATTATAGAACTAATGTCTACGATCATTTTCTGCAAACTGCATACAATTCGGTTCAGTTTATATTTTATAATTAGTTTTTAAAGTTTTTTAATACTCTGTGAGCAACAATTGAGCGAATCACTAATTTGATGCCCAAGAAGAAGATTGTACACTCTTTGTTTTGATTACAAATTTGAATTTTATAAACAAACCATGTGTTTTCGGCCTTTATTTTAGATATTAATTGTTTCCTAAAGTGTAGGTATATACGTTTCTATTTTAAGTTCATTCAATTTAATACCTTTACACGAATATTAAATGGATTTATTAAACCTAATACCTAGTTGACAATCAAAACAAATGGTGTACATTCTTTTTCTTCAGGCTGAAAATTTCTTAAATTAGTAAGTCGGAAGTAAAATAGGTTTTTGTAGAGTTTTTGATTATAAAAATCTTTTAAAGCGTATAAAATTAAAAATATGCTACCAAATTCGATGCGGTTGGCAGCAAAATGATAAGAAACATTAGCCTCGTTGAATAAGGCAATAAAAATATTTGCTTGGAGGGGACCTTTAATGGGTCTTTCCCATTTGACGACTACCACCAAATTTAATTTTAAATGAATTTTTTTCTTATGTATTTTTGTCCATAAAATCGGAAAATCATAACAGTTTTTTGTAGATCCTAATACTTTTTAAGATATGAGGGTTTAAAGTCAGTTGTTCCTGTATGTACCTATGTGTTCCGCGTCATTTGCCGATTAACACAATCTCGAGAATGCTTTGCGCGTTTTTAGGGTAATTGAAAATGCACGACAATCTCGATAGTGTGCAAGGCTTGTAAAGGGTATAAAACAGGATCAACAGTGATAGAGTACCTAGATAATCAATTATTTATGAATTTAATTGCTACCCAGTAAACATTACAATGTTGGGCCAACGTTAGCCCAATTCAGAACGAAACTCAGGACCAACGTTGTCATGCCGGTCTCAATGTATTGGGCCAGCAAAAGCCCGACATTGGTCCACCTCACGGATGTCTACCGGCACAGAACAGTATAGCCACGTATAAACGACTTATTGGTACCGGCAATACTTTACGTTGCCGATGTAGTGCTAGTGTTGCATTATGCTAGTGCAAATCTTACTTTTTGACAACTCACAGATCGACCCAGTTCTAGCAAATGACTTATAAATGTCTCATGAATGAAACATCTTATTAATGAATTATAAACTTGTTATTAATACATAATGTTGCCGATGTCATGCTGGTCTACGGCCAGTAAGTACTATTTTATATTAGATGTGTATTACACTATACAGAGTTATCTCTCACAATGTAGTAACCGTCCTATAAATACATCTTATATATTAAAATCAGGGGGAAACAATATACATCATTTATCTATTAAAATTAAAATCTATATTATTTCATCTACGCTAATTTAATCAAATAATTATATTTTAATTTGAAATTTTATAGAAAGTTTTGTTTATTATTAATTATTTGAATCGGAAAAATAACTTTTTAAACTAAATATATGAATTAAATAGCGGCCAGGTTCATTTTTATTAATGAAATAAATAAAGTGTTAAAATAAAAATTGAAGGGATAGCAGGCCTATTTTTACCAAATTGCTAGAAACGGATACAATTTCAAATGTATACTTAATTGAGGTTTTAATTTGGCTATTTGGCATGATTAATGTTGAGATAGATCGTTTGCACCTAACCTCTCTGATTGTTTGGCGATAACTGCAAAATAAAACTGGTACACCGGTATAATAAATATACTGGTACATCAAAAAATTACTGGATTTTTGGGCCAGTGCCGTTTGACAATCGTTGGCCCAATGTCGTTTACCATACATTGGCCCAGTGAACAATAGTATTGGCGTGCCAATGCCCGATCGTGCCTTTACTTTGCCAACGTTTACCGACGTTGGCCCGATAGTACAATTAACATTATCAGGGTCCACCTCATCAAAATATGATAGTTAAAGCTATATACATAATAACTTGGTAATATATTGGAATGAAAACTTGAACGAAACTAGTATTTTAATTTTACTAAGATATGAAACATTCTACCAAATGTTTGGAATTAACCTCATTTGTTTTTAATGTTAAATTTCAAAATATTATAAAAAAAATTAAGAAAAGTCTTCCATACAATTAAGAGCTAATACATGCGAGAAGGCGAGGCGCGTTCTCGAGATTGTGCAAAATCGGCAAATTGCGCGGCACTTTTAAAAACTGTGTTTTTTTTACCCCCTTTTACAAATATATCAGTATTAAAGTAATAAATGGAAAATATCACAGAAGCTGGAAATCGTCCTCTGCGACCTCTTGCCAGGTCATTAATCAATAATGAAGTGTGCAGTACAACAAACTAGCGGCTACAACAAACTACATTGCAGTTTCAAGGTCCTCTCCAAGCAAATTTTTTTATTGCTTAAATCAACGAGGCTAAGGTTTCTTATCATTTTACTGCAAACCCCATAAAATTTGATAGCATATTTTTAATTTTATATGCTTTTAAAGTTTTTTAAAATCCAAACTCTACAAAACCTATTTTACTTCCGACTTTCTAATTTTCAGTCTGAAGAAGAAGCATGTACACCATTTGTTTTGATTGTCAACTAGGTATTTGGTTTAATAAATCTATTTATTATTCGTTTAAAGATTTTAATTTGGATAAACTTATTATAGAAACGTTTATATACTTTTAGAAACAATTACCATCTTAAAAGAAGGCCAAAGAGGTTTGGTTTGTTTAAAAATCTAAATTTGAAATCAAAACAAAGAGTGTACAATCTTCTTTCTCGGCGTCAGGTTGGAGATTCGCTCAACTGTTGCTCACAGAGTGTTAAAAAACTTTAAAAACAATAATAAAATGTAAACTGAACCGAATTGTATGCAGTTTGCGGAATAATGATCGTAGACCTTAGATCTGTAATATTATGTAATGAACTAATTTTTTTTCCTTGAGCCTGGAGAGGACCTTTTATGTAAAAACTCTATAATGTTTGAGTAATTCCAATGAAAACACGAGTTTTTTCACAGTTCCCAATCCTTCGCTAATACAATATACAGTAAGAAAAGACAGTATAGGATAAGCTCCAAGTTATCGGACAATTCCAAATTATCGGTCATATAAGAAAATTTGTCAGTTTTTTCATATTAAATGGTATTCATTTTAATTTGTACCTGTATCAAGGATACCAAATAAATTAATGAGAAAAATATGTCCAACTACAAAATTTTATCTAATATGATCGAGAAAGTGGAACTGTCCGAAAACCTATAACATAATATTTAATAATTTATCTTGAATCTTGATTTTGGTCCCTGTCTAGGCGTAGTAGTAACATTTATCATTCAAAAGTTAGTAACTTCATAATTAAAATCAGGATGGAAATATATTTTATAAACACTGCATTAGAATTATTTTCGACAGAATTTCTTCCGATTTTCATGTCAGTGAATAATATAATAACCATAGTAAATAAATAGAGAAGTATGCAAAGTTTCGAATTCAATGACGGTGAACTTGATCGATTCTTCAGAAACGATGTAAACAAATGGAGTCGCACAGAGTACTGTCAAATATTATAAGTATTATCAGGTGAATATTATAAGTGAATAGAGTGTAAAACGTGATAGAAACTTTTTCTCTGTAAGTTAATTTTCATGAAAATGCCCATTTAACTGAATAGTAACACAATTTTTATTTAAAAACAAATGGTAAATATTATGTGTGACGTCACTCATAATATTTTCGGATGTTCCAATTTTTTACTTGGTATACTTCTCTATTTATTTACTATGATAATAACGCCATTTTGAACAGAATAGATAACCGTACCTGGTCAATTTTTTTATGGTCTGTTGTCTAAATAGCGTAAGGCCGGCCATACACTATGGTGTCCACCTGACAGGTACGCATCCCAATCAGAAAATTTAGGTTGACAGAAAAGCCATTATGGTCAGACTGCCGTACCTAATATGGTTGGCACCTATAGGTCCAACCATATTGGGTACGGCAGTCCGACCATAATGGCTTTTCTGTCAACCTTAATTTTCTGATTGGGATGCGTACCTGTCAGGTGGACATCATAGTGTATGTCCGGCCTAAGTTTCGAGTTATCGAACGTAAAGGCACTTTACGATAAATTGGAACGATTTATCGTAATGAAGAGGTTGTTACAATTTATTTAAACTATGATGGTTTATGATTATCAAAATCTTTCATTTAGTAAAAAATCTGGTGTTTACCCAATTCACAAACCATTATATAATAATATTCAATGGATATTTTCGTTGTGGCTATTTGTAAGGAAAAATAAACAACCGGTAATTGGTCCTTAACCCTAAAAATAAATTTCAAAATCTGTGAGATTTTATTTGGTCGACAATAAACTCATTATATATTTAGTTACCTTTTCTTACAATTGAATAGTATAACTTTTTAATATTCTAATTAAATAGTACCCCAATATCGGGTAACAGTACCCCAATATCGGGTAACAGTACCCCAATATCGGGTAACAGTGCCCCAATATCGGGTAACAGTGCCCCAATATCGGGTAACAGTGCCCCAATATCGGGTAACAGTGCCCCAATATCGGGTAACAGTAAATAAGTTGTTTATTATTTACGTTATACTGTGATGGCGGAACAGTAATCCAATTAAGAAAAGCAATTTACCTGAACGTGAGCAAGCACTATTGCTTCGTGATAGCAATGTAGGGTAAGTTTCATGTTATTGGACGCTTCTACTTCTTCGTTCGTACCAGTGCAAATATAAAATAATTATTATCTAACTGTTCTAATTGGTATCCATGATGCCTGTAGGTATCATGGATATTTATAATAATGATATAGTATTTTACTGTTATTGTAATTAGTATCCATGATACCTGCAGGTCCCAAGGATATATATAATAATTACTATTTAGCTTACTTACTGTTATTTTAATTGGTAACCATAATGTCCGCAGGTATCATGGATACCAATTAGAATAATGCGTTAAAAAATTTATTATTTTCATGTGATCGAAAATGTGGAACCAATCCAACCGAATTACCATTGACGTTTTCTTGTCACCTCCATTTCAGCCCGATGAATTACAGTGTCTGAAGTAGATAATTAATTCATGCAAGGTGAGTGGGAGACAGGTGAGAAGTGTTTCTCCTTTATTCTTACGATGAGGCAGAGAAGTGCGGACAGTCTTAGAGTGAGGACGTGTGGGGGAGTGCGCTCTGAAATTAGTCACTGTGGAGGACCTAGTGTTTCATTTGACTCAGATTCTTACTTTCAACAGCTAATCCTTATTTGAATACCTACCAAAAAGATATATATTGGATACTCCAAAGGGAAAGGCTTGTCAACATGAAAAGTGTGGTTAAAAAAGTGTTTAATTTGCGTAATTTGGTGATGTATTTTAAATGTTTATACACAGAGTGCAGTCATGCTATCTATCCCCTTTACTTTGTCTTTGTCTTTGCTAAAAGTGTTATATGGAGGATTTGCATGCATGATGCAATGCACTTCTAATTTGGCTAATTGAAAAATGGTAAAGCGTGAAGTTTACGACCATGGAAGATAAATAAATATGAAGATTATTGTTATTCTATCCAGTGTATGATACAAGGTTTTGTTTATCCTTTGGCTATTATAAATATTGATATTAATAATCATAATTAGGGTTGTGACAATATGCGTTCAAAATAATAGATCCTGAAAATATTATAGACGGATTGAATTAAAGACTATTTAATCGTTCTACACCAGCGGTATATAGTATTCGATACCATTTCATTTTGTTTCGTCTATGATATTCTTAAGATCTATGATTTTAAGTGCATATTGTCACAACCCTAATCAAAATACTTTGATTATTCTTTGGGTTAAATTAATAATCTGATGCGAAGTATAATCTTAACACTAAATTTTTTTTAATAATTTGATAATCATTTAGAAATTATATTATTAATCTCAATTTGATTATAATATTTTTAAAATTCTTTGGAAATTATAATATTAATCTTAAATTAATATTATAATTTAATAATCCTTTTGGAATTGTAACCTTAATCTCTTTTAATCTTTGAAAATTATAATCTCAAATATAAATTAAATCGTAACAAAGAATTCGTTTTAAGGTTCCCTCCAAGCAAATTTTTTTTATTGCTTTAATAAATGAGGTTAATGTTTCTTATCATTTTACTGCGAACCGCATCAAATTTGATAGGATATTTTATTTTATAACTTTAAAGATTTTTATAATCAAAACTCTACAAAACCTATAATATTTCCAACTTGTTAATTTTCAGTCTGAAGAAAAAGAATGTACACCATTTGTTTTGATTGAAAATTAGGTATTAGGGATAAGAAATCTATTTAATATTCATGTAAAGGTATAAAAGTGGATTAACTTATTATAGAAACGTTTATATAATTTAGTAAACTATTAATAAATTAAACGAATTGTAATGAAAGTGACTGTATTCACAGAGTAGTTTTTCTGCATCCATGAGCATTATCACCAACGGTGGTAGGTGACTTTGTTCATGGAGCCACTTTCCTTTCTGACTGCTTCTTCCAGTCTCTTGTACTTAATTTTCTTTTCACGTTAGCGATGTGACTGAAGCAAACGATAAAAACCTCCTAAAGTAAAATTATTTCATCTCCAAGTATAATGTTAAGATAAATCACCGTTGTAAAAAGATACGCACCATTAGCAATTTGATGTTTTTTATTTATTTAACATGAAATTTGAGCGGAAAATTCGGTCTCGAAATTTTCGGTGACTGAATATTCTTTCTGAGGTATAAATAAAACTTAGGAATTAGATATATCGGGGGATGTGCCGCCCTTGTACCCACAGCCGCGTCATTAATCAATCATGAAGTAAGCAGTACATCAAACTAGCGGATACAAGAAACTACATAACTGCCATTTACGTTCAGAAGCCATTTATTATTCAGAGACCAAAATTACCGGCCCCCATATTACACGCACAAGAAATATGAAAATAAACATCAAGTAAATATTCATGGCTTCATTGTTCCTGTTAAACTGTCCGAAAAATGAACCCAAGAAATTAAAATCATAGCTCGCAACAGTACACTTCTATGCAGAACATCTGTAGGCAAAAGTTTTATAACCAGAACATGGTACCCATCTTACAAATATACATTTTATATGGATGGATATATGGTATAAAAATGACGATTGATACCAGTTATTTAATTGATAATTCGTTAGTATAGATTAGACTCTGCATTAATTTAAACTGGTGACTGGAATTTAAAACCTATTCAGTTATAAATAAATATTTTAGAGATTAATGAGCGATATGAACATTTTTGAGATATGCCGTTATTGAAATTAATGAACAATATGAACATTTTTGATATTTGCCGTTATTGAAATTAATGAGAGATATGAACATTTTTGAGATATGCCGTTATTGAAATTGATGAGCGATTTGAACATTTTAGAGATATGCCGTTATTGAAATTAATGAGCGATATGAACATTTTTGAGATAAGCCGTTATTAAAATTAATGAGAGATATGAACATTTTTGAGATATGCCGTTATTGAAATTGATGAGCGATTTGAACATTTTAGAGATATGCCGTTATTGAAATTAATGAGCGATATGAACATTATTAAGATATGCCGTTATTGAAATTAATGAGCGATATGAACATTTTAGAGATATGCCGTTAATGAAATTAATGAGCGATATGAACATTTTTGAGATAAGCCGTTATTAAAATTAATGAGAGATATGAACATTTTTGAGATATGCCGTTATTGAAATTGATGAGCGATTTGAACATTTTAGAGATATGCCGTTATTGAAATTAATGAGCGATATGAACATTTTTGAGATATGCCGTTATTGAAATTGATGAGCGATATGAACATTTTAGAGATATGCCGTTATTGAAATTAATGAGCGATATGAACATTATTAAGATATGCCGTTATTGAAATTAATGAGCGATATGAACATTTTAGAGATATGCCGTTATTGAAATTAATGAGCGATATGAACATTTCTGAGATAAGCCGTTATTAAAATTAATGAGAGATATGAACATTTTTGAGATATGCCGTTATTGAAATTGATGAGCGATTTGAACATTTTAGAGATATGCCGTTATTGAAATTAATGAGCGATATGAACATTATTAAGATATGCCGTTATTGAAATTAATGAGCGATATGAACATTATTAAGATATGCCGTTATTGAAATTAATGAGCGATATGAACATTTTAGAGATATGCCGTTATTGAAATTAATGAGCGATATGAACATTATTAAGATATGCCGTTATTGAAATTAATGAGCGATATGAACATTTTAGAGATATGCCGTTATTGAAATTAATGAGCGATATGAACATTTTTGAGATATGCCGTTATTGAAATTAATGAGCGATTTGAACATTTTAGAGATATGCCGTTATTGAAATTAATGAGCGATTTGAACATTTTAGAGATATGCCGTTATTGAAATTAATGAGCGATTTGAACATTTTAGAGATATGCCGTTATTGAAATTAATGAGCGATTTGAACATTTTAGAGATATGCCGTTATTGAAATTAATGAGCGATTTGAACATTTTAGAGATATGCCGTTACTGAAATTAATGAACGATATGATAATTTTTGAGATATGCCGTTACTGAAATTAATGAACGATATGATAATTTTAGAGATATTGTATTTGTATTCATGTGATTATTTGAAAATATTTTTTTATTTTCAGAATTGTTTGTAGTTTAGAAAATTAACTGAAAATGACTGCTAGTGATCTCGTGTAGTGAATTTTTAGATTTTAGTGTAGTTTTAATTTTAGAATGTGTATAATGGACAGGACTTCAACTAGATGAAACAGAAACATCAATTCACAATGAAAGCCATCGTCTATTTGGTGATTTTTTTAACCTCTATAGTTGGTGGATTTCCCCCTGGAACTTATAAATTGGATATGCCAGCACCGGGGCAGAGTCCTGGGCCTCCAAGAACCGATCAAATGGGTAAGCCAGAAAATGGACAGAATTCGGTTCATCCGAAAACATTTAAGCTTGTTTTTAGATCACCGGGGCAGAATCTAGATCCAACAGGAATATATAAAGTGGATATACCAGCAGCAAATCAGATTTCTGGTTTTCCAGGAAAATTGGATTTTCCTGCACCAAATTATAATCCAAGTAATCAAGGGATCTACAAATTTGATATTACAGAATCTAATCTGAATCCAGGTAATCCAGGAACCTATAAAACATACAAGTTAGATCTACCCAAACAGAATCCAGGTGAACCTCAGGTCCCTATCGAATACCATGATCCTTCTCATGGTCCAAAAGGATCTAAGAAGGTTCCTGTGCAAACTGAAGCTAATAGAAAACCCAACACTTTGAAACTGACTAAAAAAACAAGAAGGAAATTCACACGGCACTTCATTGATGAAAGCAGAACACTCAATTTGGAACATGAAACTAAGAAAACACTGCCCGGAGCACTCCAAGTAAGTGGCTTGGGTTTCGACATGTCTGAATCCCGGAAAGATTTCTATTCATTCTGTGGACATATTTCGGAGACTGATTGTGCCAGAGAAAGTCTGGAGGAGTTTCTGAAATTGTGTATTGAAGAAGTGGATGATGAAGACACTGTTTGCTTAGTGAGAAAAATACATTTGAAAAGCAACCAGGCTTTCATGCGGAAATCCATCAGTGATATTAAACATGCTTTTATTCATGATGTCACTTGGTTACTCGATGACACATTCAGATCTTCTCTGGATGAAGAATCAGCCAAATTGCATTCAGAAAAGGAAAGCAAAAGAGACGAATTCACCGCCTCTATGGATTATGGCCCCATTTTGTTGACACGGTCCACAGAACTCTCATCGGGTAAGTGAATTTTGTTTGGCCATGTTTGCATTGTAATTTAATTAACTTTACAGTTGATTAGGTCGTTATTTAACTTTGCCGCTAAAGTTGGATGGGATTAAACTTTTCTATTCGTCTCTCACGGGTACATTTTGTAACTGCATTAAATTAATTTCACAAAGTACAGGTGAATTCATTGCTAAGTGTCTACTTATTCTTCGGGAAAAGTTAAAGAAGATGTGCACAATGTTCAGAATTTCACTGTCATTGAGTCACCAAATAACTACAGAAATCTTTAGGCCTATTCTAAACTAACGGTTAAAACGCCGCGTTTTCACCGCCCTGTTTGCGCTTCTTCAATTAATCACGGTTAAATGAACGGAAAGCAAATGTGCAGTCTACACTAGCGTTTCTACCGCCTTCCGTTCATTTAACCGTGATTAATTGAAGAGACTTAAGCTGGACGGTGAAAACGCTGCGTTTTATCTGCTAGTATAGAATAGGCCTTACGAATAACTTTAGATGGAATATACAATTACGTAATATTGTATCCATGATACAATATTTATACTAATATTTATTGCTCATGCTAATATCTATGATACTGGCACTAAAGAAAAAGAATTCTATTCGGTATCTATGATACTGGTAGTATCATGGATATATGATTGGAGATAGTGATTCAAATCAATAGATATATATCCAGATCTCAATAATAATTATCTAAATCAATAGATATCTCTGAATGAAGCCCTCCATATCGTAGCATAGATCTCTGAATCACTCCATTAATGCTCTAATGCATTTACGTGTTTGATTGTTAACACTATGCATTAACTATTCAATGAGTTAATTGCATTAGCTGATACGCTTCCAATTGAATGTAATGCACATTGATAAAGTATCTTAGGAATAATTCACATTAATACAGAAGGAATCATTTCGAATGTATTTCTATCAGATGAGAAAAAGAGCGAATGATTGTTTAAAAAAGACAGAACAGTTTGACAATAATTCACGTCGATTTGAAAATTTGTATGAGAACATTTTTGTAACTTTAATTTCTTAAAAGGAGATGTGATTTAATTCCCTAGTGGATTCTACAGAAAGTAACTCAAATATTCTTACTGATCTCCATAGACTTTCGTAACAAATGGAGAAATGGTTGAATAAAAGACAAACTCTCATTCTAATTTTTTAATGGAAAATATCGTCTTTATATTTGAAAAAGATGTTAAAATTTTCACTATAACTTTTATCTCATAATTCATCTACATTTACATATGAATAAAAGTTATTATTAATAAATTGATAATTATGGATATTTTCATTTTAATGTATAGTTACATTGAAGGTATCTTGGCTACATTTATATCATTTATAATAGGATGTATTAATATAATTATTATAACATATCTTTCTATGGTATAATAAACCACAGACAACAGAAACTATGATATATTTTCATACTTGTATATTCAAGATAAATCCAGGATATTTATTTCAAATGTATTTAGGATACACTTTTCAATGTATCTAGGATACACTTTTCAATGTATCTAGGATACACTTTTCAATGTATCTAGGATGGTATACATACGTATCTAATGTGGTACACATAAATGTGTAACACATGGTATACACATGTTTTAAATGAGTAAGTGCCACATGGTATACACATGTTTTAAATGAGTAAGTGCCACATGGTATACACATGTTTTAAATGAGTAAGTGTCACATTGTATACACATGTTTCAAATGAGTAAGTGCCACATGGTATACACATGTTTCAAATGAATAAGTGCCACATGGTATACACATGTTTTAAATGAGTAAGTGCCATATGGTATACACATGTTTTAAATGAATAAGTGCCACATGGTATACACATGTTTCAAATGAGTAAGTACCACATGGTATACACATGTTTCAAATGAGTAAGTACCACATGGTATACACATGTTTCAAATGAGTAAGTGCCACATGGTATACACATGTTTTAAATGAGTAAGTGCCACATGGTATACACATGTTTTAAATGAATAAGTGCCACATGGTATACACATGTTTCAAATGAGTAAGTACCACATGGTATACACATGTTTCAAATGAGTAAGTACCACATGGTATACACATGTTTTAAATGAGTAAGTGCCACATGGTGTACACATGGATTATTTTCTTTGTATATCTAAAAATATCTTTCAGAAGTATCCAATCGTATCGACTGGTGTATCTACACACTACACTATGTGTATAGATACACTTTACCCCTTAAACAGACACACACTCGACATGTTTACAGTTCCAAACTTGGAGAAACATGTCCGCATATTGGTTCGAGTGATTCCTCGATAATAAGTGCTCAAATAAACCATGCAGTGCTCGAAAGAACAATTGCTCGAAAGAACAATTGCTCGAATATGAAAATTGCCCGAATTATAATTCATCGATAAAAATTGCTCGAATGAATTAATTACTCGAATAAAAAATCAGTGAAAACCGAATTAAAATAATTATGGGTTCCTTCTAGTCCCCCCGAACAAAACTGACCAAACTTTCGAGCAATTGTTCACTCGAGTCATTGTTTTCGAGCAATTTATCGGGTAGCCCGCAAAAGCTCAATCGTTTCCCGATAATTAGCGCAGATCAAAAGCTTCTTGTCAGATAATAATCGAGAATGAAAAGGAATAACTTTATAATAATTTGTTACTGTGGTACAAAATAAAAATGTCCTGAACAAATATTATATATGGTAAATAATTAAATTCCTTTTTTTACTCT
>CANNZV010004539.1:0-16626 GCA_947561585.1 Caprella mutica
GTACAAACGTGTTTCTAGCAAGTACAAACGTGTTTCTAGCAAGTACAAACGTGTTCTAGCAAGTACAAACGTGTTCTAGCAAGTACAAACGTGTTCTAGCAAGTACAAACGTGTTCTAGCAAGTACAAACGTGTTCTAGCAAGTACAAACGTGTTCTAGCAAGTACAAACGTGTTCTAGCAAGTACAAACGTGTTCTAGCAAGTACAAACGTGTTCTAGCAAGTACAAACGTGTTCTAGCAAGTACAAACGTGTTCTAGCAAGTACAAACGTGTTCTAGCAAGTACAAACGTGTTCTAGCAAGTACAAACGTGTTCTAGCAAGTACAAACGTGTTCTAGCAAGTACAAACGTGTTCTAGCAAGTACAAACGTGTTCTAGCAAGTACAAACGTGTTCTAGCAAGTACAAACGTGTTCTAGCAAGTACAAACGTGTTCTAGCAAGTACAAACGTGTTCTAGCAAGTACAAACGTGTTCTAGCAAGTACAAACGTGTTCTAGCAAGTACAAACGTGTTCTAGCAAGTACAAACGTGTTCTAGCAAGTACAAACGTGTTCTAGCAAGTACAAACGTGTTCTAGCAAGTACAAACGTGTTCTAGCAAGTACAAACGTGTTCTAGCAAGTACAAACGTGTTCTAGCAAGTACAAACGTGTTCTAGCAAGTACAAACGTGTTCTAGCAAGTACAAACGTGTTCTAGCAAGTACAAACGTGTTCTAGCAAGTACAAACGTGTTCTAGCAAGTACAAACGTGTTCTAGCAAGTACAAACGTGTTCTAGCAAGTACAAACGTGTTCTAGCAAGTACAAACGTGTTCTAGCAAGTACAAACGTGTTCTAGCAAGTACAAACGTGTTCTAGCAAGTACAAACGTGTTCTAGCAAGTACAAACGTGTTCTAGCAAGTACAAACGTGTTCTAGCAAGTACAAACGTGTTCTAGCAAGTACAAACGTGTTCTAGCAAGTACAAAACGTGTTCTAGCAAGTACAAACGTGTTCTAGCAAGTACAAACGTGTTCTAGCAAGTACAAACGTGTTCTAGCAAGTACAAACGTGTTCTAGCAAGTACAAACGTGTTCTAGCAAGTACAAACGTGTTCTAGCAAGTACAAACGTGTTCTAGCTAGTACAAACGTGTTCTAGCTAGTACAAACGTGTTCTAGCTAGTACAAAACGTGTTCTAGCTAGTACAAACGTGTTCTAGCTAGTACAAACGTGTTCTAGCTAGTACAAACGTGTTCTAGCTAGTACAAACGTGTTCTAGCTAGTACAAACGTGTTCTAGCAAGTACAAACGTGTTCTAGCAAGTACAAACGTGTTCTAGCTAGTACAAACGTGTTCTAGCTAGTACAAACGTGTTCTAGCTAGTACAAACGTGTTCTAGCTAGTACAAACGTGTTCTAGCTAGTACAAACGTGTTCTAGCAAGTACAAACGTGTTCTAGCTAGTACAAACGTGTTCTAGCAAGTACAAACGTGTTCTAGCAAGTACAAACGTGTTCTAGCAAGTACAAACGTGTTCTAGCAAGTACAAACGTGTTCTAGCAAGTACAAACGTGTTCTAGCAAGTACAAACGTGTTCTAGCAAGTACAAACGTGTTCTAACTAGCAAGTAACTACAGACATGTCTTTGGCAAGTTTAGACATGTTTTTTGGCAAGTTTAGACATGTTTTTTGGCAAGTTTAGACATGTTTTTTGGCAAGTTTAGACATGTTTTTGCTCAGTTTAGACATGTTTTTGCTCAGTTTAGACATGTTTTTGCTCAGTTTAGACATGTTTTTGATTCAACTTTTGAATCTATATTGATTAATATTTTTTTCAAATTAGAAAGAAGATATGAATTAGTGGGGTGTAGGTCATAAGCCCCCCCCCCCCCCCCCCCCGGTCAAGAGCCCCCCTAGGTCATAAGCCCCCCCCGGTCAAGAGCCCCCCCGGTCATGAGCCCCCCTGTTTTTAAATCCTTATTTACCTATATTATTTAATCCTTATTGACACTTTTGTAGTTCATTACTGATTAGACATAAAATATATGTATATCGGGGGGCGTGCCGCCCCCCGAACCCCCCTGCCAGGTCATTAAACAATCATGAAGTGTGCAGTACAACAAACTAGCGGATACAACAAACTACATTAGCAACTCTCAGTTATTTCTATTTAAGTAGTTCTTCATTTGTTTAACTAGGTAAATAAGGATTAAAAAAACAGGGAGGGGGGCTCGTGACCGGGGGGGGCTTATGACCTAGGGGGGCTCTTGACCGGGGGGGCTCTTGACCGTACCCCGAATTAGTGTCCCAAATGCAGTTTTAAAGTATTTTCAACATTATTTGAGTTGCTGATGTTTAATTCTTTCTCCTCAGTTTCGGATCACAATTCGAGTCATATCACGAGCATTGCAAGCAGCAATGTCTCCAATGTCACCAATCACGTCCATGTCAACTCTACACAAACTATTCAGCAGCAACTGCTACTACAACAGCAACACAGTCAGCAGCAGCAGCACACCAATGCAGTGCTGGTAAGTATACTATAGCTAGAGTAAGTTACTAATTGTTGGTCGGTTTCACATCTTCGGTCATATAAGAAAAAATTAAACAGGGTGGCGCAAAAAAAAGGAAACCCATTTTCAAATTGGTTTATTTTACAAGATATTGAAGCTAAAAAATTTCTAAAAAAAAATCTTATTCCTTTACTTTTTTTGCATCTATCTTTAAAATCTGTTAAAGTTAAGACAAAAAATAAACATCCTGCAGCAAATTAAAAAATGGTAATTAAAAAGAGCTTGCGCGAGGATAAAATATACGAAAAAATCACAATAAGTATAATTCATTTCATATGGATGTAAAAACATTAAATTATACTATTGTCTGTAACAAATAAAAGACAATTAAAACTTTTATTATCATTTGAGAATTGATGTTTGATTTAAAA
Source organism: Caprella mutica (assembly GCA_947561585.1). Taxonomy (NCBI): domain Eukaryota; kingdom Metazoa; phylum Arthropoda; class Malacostraca; order Amphipoda; family Caprellidae; genus Caprella; species Caprella mutica. The sequence continues at coordinate 2,926 of CANNZV010004539.1, forward strand.
TTGATATCTTTAATGAAATCAGGTCACCGTGAATTTGTATCTCCTATTCGAAACCCTCAAAATGCAGCTTTCAAAAGAACAGAGTTTTTGTTGTGGCAAGTTATTTAAACACTGGAAGCTTTAAACAGATTCAATCTCTTTTTGAAAATAGCTTCCAGGAAAGATTTTCACCAACTATAAAACCATATTGACTTAAATTAATAATTTCCAAACTGAAGAAACAACTTTATTTTGAAGAAAAAGCTATTAGGTTGCTGGAGAACAGAACGAACACATGAAAACATTAATCTTATTCAAGAACAATTTATTGAGAATTCAAAAAATATCAATCAGAAAGAATGGATTAGATATCACTAAAGACGCATTTCACCGAATTGTTAAACACGATGTGAAGTATCATCCTTTCAAGAAGCATGCAAGGCTCGAACTCTTAGAACTAATTTGCCGCAGTCTAAATTTTCCAAGATGGTTTCTGCAAAGAAATGCTCGTTTTGAAGAAGATATCGTGATTGGTGATGAAGAAGTATTTCCATGAATGAAAGAGTAGATAAACAAAACGTTAATTGAATGAAAAATAACATTTTTTAAAATTTTACTACTACCATATGGAAATAAATTAAACCTATTCTGAAGTCTTTTTGTGTTTTTCGTCCTCGCGCAAGCCCTTTTTATTTACCTTTTTTCAATTCGCTGTAGGATGTTTAATTTTTGTCATAACTCTTAACATTATATCAAGATAGATGCTGAAAAAGTAAACGAATAAAACTGTGTAATTTTAGAAAAATCCTAACTTCAATAGAGAGTAAAATATACTAATTTGAAATGGGTTTCCTTTTATTGTGCCACCCTGTATAATGAATATTTTTATTGGTATTACTAGCAGGTATCATGGATACCAATAAAAATAAGATGATTATATATTATATTTTTTTCATTTTTGTCCGAAGATGTGAAACCGACCGATAACTCATAACTTACCCGAAATTTCTTAGATGCGTCAAATGCTGATTCACCAGATTTCAAACTTTTAGTAAATTTTCAATTCTATGATTATTCTGGAAAAACTAGTGAATAAAAATTGGATCTTATTAAAATTTACAAAATGCCATGCGTTATTATTTACGGAATTCATCAATTTCTAGAATACAACGGATGGTGTCACAACGAATGCATCCATGAAACCCACTGCCCAGAAGAAACTGACTGATGTGATGACTCAGCAGAACCAAGGTAAGTCTCCTCTCTTAACTACTATAAATAGAACTGACTTCATTGCCATGTGCCCTACAACAAGTAAAAAAATGTACTGATGTCAGAATTAATACTGTATGTGTAGATAAAGGCACACAACTTTCTAGTTGATTAGCTTTGATATCGCGTTTTTTACATCATTCATCTTCTTATGCTAATCAAATGCATGCTCCACTTTAGAGTAAATGAGTGAATTCGTTAATGTAACTGTGAAATGTGTCTGTACAGGTAATGCTGTGATTGCTTCAGTTCCTACAAGCACAAGGAGCAGTACGGTGTCTACCTCTTCAGCAAACAATTCCAGTGAGTAGAAATCTACTGAATTTGAAGTTGTTAGTAGCTAGTCTATACTAGTATATAGGAAAAAATCTATGCAACTTTATTGGAATGAAAAAGTCCGTACTAGTTTATAGAGAAAAATCTACAGAAGTCTATTTAAAAATGAAAGGGCAGCAATTGCACTAGATGCAGTAACCAATTAGACAGTACATTGTCGAATAATAATGTCAAGCACATTTTGACAATATATAGACTGCAAGCCAATAATCTACATTATCTAGTAACAGAAGTTGTCCAATTTTCTAATTTCGAGTGGACTGCTTGAGAATTATAGACGCCAGTTTCATGTTGGATGAAAGATATGCGTGCTCTTATTTTATACTATTAAGTCCTGCTCTATACAAAGGTAATGACTGTTGTTCCTTTGATCATTTCACATGTAACTTTACAAGTAGCTATTTCACCTGTTTACTTTATATTTCAGTTTTGAATGGAACCTCTTGTGTAAGTTCCGAAAGAGGAATTTTCTCTTCTTTAAAGATATATTCCTTTTAATTTTATTGGAATTATATAGTCTTTAAAGAAATAGAAAGTCATTAGCTATGTCTTTATATTGTCTGGGCAGATTTTTGTCATTGGCATTATTTTCTTTAAAAACAAACTTTTAGTGATATAGATGTTGTGATGTGACTTTGAACAATTTCGGGTAAAATATAGCCACTCACGTCTCAATTTTCCATGGAGGGTTCATGTACCCTATGTGTTCTATTTATATCTCCCTATATTTTTTTAATTGTTATGGCCAGAACAGTTCTAGCTAGCTACAGTATAACTGATGGTTTCCTAATCTATTAAGTTGTTTTTCTCTTTACAGACGTCATCTCAGTTTCCTTACCGCCTCCCACCACGCCTGTGGTGACATCTGGCAGCAATCAGCAGCAACCTGCTACGGGAGAAGCTCACATTCCACCCTTATTGGGGGCGGCGCCCTTAGGTAACTACTAACTCATTAACCTGTACATGGTTGCTCGCAACCAGCGTGTATCCCGAAAAAGGGTTCACTTACCAACTCGGTCATGCAATCATTAGAAGAGGTAGAGGTGCCATGCAAGGCTTATTACAAAGGGAAAATGTTGTTCTCCATGTCACGCTAATGACATTTTTGGTAACTTTTACCGACTTTGTGAAATAATGGCCTAAAGTCAGCAGATTTTTTCTTTGAGAGTGTTAGGAGAACATGTGCTATTTCGTTCCTATAGCTCTTTTTATGTTTTTTTATGATCTATTTCGACAGAGTATTTTCTGCTGAACCCGATGCTACCTGTGTTTTTTTAAACCTAATGTCAAAAGTTATGAACATTTTTTTGAAGAAAACTTATTTTTGCTCTATCTACATATACGTTCTTTATCAAAGTATCAAAGGTATTTATGTAAGAATAACACATTATACTAATAAGATGGTGCTCTGCACGATGCAGCTGTTATAATTTATGATCAACTGACCATATATTTTCGCACGCAACCCACCTCTCCCGTCCACATATTGGGACTATGTGGCCGTGCGCACACGTCTAAGATTTCTTACCCCCCCCCCCCCCTCCTAAAACCGCAACTGCACCCATTTTTGACCCCCATTACGTGATATAGGTTGACGAGGTAATTCTGGTGGTATAAGGCAACTTTAACTTTGCTGATGTGCCACATCTACAGATTGCTGTCCAAAAATAAGGACACCCTCAGTGTACGGGTTAAAGATGTAATGTTTAGTAGCTAATCTTTACCGAATGCTTGAGGCTTATTAAATTTTTTCCATTGGTTTATAAGCATTAAATCCAGATCCGAAAAATAGATTATTGGTCAATATTATTCTAATTTATTTTTCAGCTTGCTTTGTTAAAGGGCCAGTGAAACTCAATATACCTTTACAGCTATTTGATTTTTTCGGAAACTTCAATAATGGAATATTATGGAACTATTTGTTTTAAAATCCTTTATGAAATTTTACGTATAATGTCTCCAAATTATAGGAGTACTTATTTTGTTAGTATCTCATGACGAATCTGCCTACTAATTCTCTAATCAGGAGAAACGTTTAATTCTGTTCACCCTCTAGAACAGACAGAGTACTCTAAACTAGTGACTAGGTTGCAGTGTGTGGTTACAGTTTATGCCCCTGATATAAAAGACATTGAAATATGATGTATGAGGAAAATTAGAGTAATTAACCATTGTAATTAACTCATTCAGTGGTGTTATTTCCTATTTTTATGGTGATTGTCACTTGTAATGAGTAATATTTGTGTTTTTTCTTGTTTTGAGTATTTTTTTTTCTTTTCCCCAGGCACTACCCCTCTGACTTCAGAGCACGACATTCAATACAAAAGACTGCAAGCAGCGTACTGTCACATGCCCCACCCTGCAGACAGCGAGCGGATCAGATCTCATCTACCAAGGCAGTCTGTTGTCACACCACTACATTTCCCTCAGGTTAGACCCCCTCTTAGTTCAGTGGGCAAGTTCTTAACATTGGTCAGTTACACATTTTCGGACACGTGAGAAAAAATATATACTAACTACTTTTATTGGTATCCATGATACCAATAATGGAGGTATCATGGATATTAGATAGCAATGATAATAATTATTCTTTTATTCTTACGTGTACGAAAATTTGGAACTGGCCGATAATTGAGAACTTGCCCTAGTGTCATTCGTATTATAAATTACATTCTGGTTAAGGTTTCTCGTAAATTTCAGACTCCACCACCTCAATCGGACTCGGTTGAATTTTTCAACAGACTCTCCACGGAAACGTTGTTTTTCATTTTTTATTACCTTGAGGGCACCAAGGCTCAATATTTAGCAGCGAAAGCACTTAAAAAGCAGAGTTGGAGATTTCATACCAAGTACATGATGTGGTTTCAACGACATGAGGAGCCCAAAGCTATTACAGATGAATATGAACAGGTAAATACACAGTAATGTAGGGATAGTTAACTTATAAAGGGATAGCTAACTTATGTAGGGACAGCTAACTTATGTAGGGACAGCTAACTTATGTAGGGACAGCTAACTTATGTAGGGATAGTTAACTTACGTAGGGATAGTTAACTTACGTAGGAATAGTTGACTTATGTAGGGATAGTTGACTTATTTAGGGATAGTTGGCTTATGTAGGGATATTTTCCTCAGTGTGGATAGGTAATTTAGACTGTAGAAACATAAGAGTTCAATTTTCTCCAGCTTCAGTCAAATGAAGAAGTTATTTTATTGTAGCTGAAGATAGTTTACTGCTCCTTTTTTGAGCACTGAGCACAAAAAATCTGTAAAAAAAAGTTTAAACACTATCATCGTATGGTAATTGATTCATCTTTTTATATTTAAATCGTATATAAAATGAACTAATTTTTGAAATCCTGAAACTGACTAATTAAATACTAACTTTTCCGTTTCTTCCCTCAGGGTACGTACATATTTTTCGACTATGACAACTGGGGCCAGAGGAAAAAGGAAAACTTCACGTTCGAGTATCGGTTCCTCGAAGATCGGGACCTAAATTAACTTTCAACATCTTCATACATCATATTTTTAGAAAACATATTAAGTGTTTTTTTGTTAATAATTTGAGATCTATGTTGCAGTAATGAAATGAATTGGTTAATTAGATTAGCTTCTACTTACTGCAATAAGATGTCCTGTGATGGAAAGTATTAATGCTGTCTCTTAGCTTCATTTCACTTTCTTCCATCATCTTCAATGCTAAACTATTTAAATTGTCACCAAGTAAGCCACACAAATAAATAAAATGGGTTGCTATTGTTTCATTAGTCACTTCTTATGGTTTCCTTCGTTATCGTCTGAAACTTCTTCAGCTTTCTATGTTGATGATTCAAATGATATCCTAGGCTTTTCTCAGTCTCTTTGTATTTTCTTGTGATTTCTGCGTTTCTAAAAATTTGGGCTTATTGAAATTGTTTATTTAACTTTTTTTATAAATTAGAAAAATCTTTAATATTAAAGGACAGACTCTGCAATCTTTCTCCTTCTTTTCCTCTAACATGCAATGGACGACTAAGTTTGAATTTCCCGTATCGGGTAAATTATTTTTCTATCTGCTACTACGAAATAAAATTTAGGTAGGTATATCCTATATAATTAATTTTATCCATTTCAAATCAGTCTCATTTGTCTTTGTGTCTTCATCGTTATGAAAATTTAGTGTTTTTCTTATTTTCGTGTATTGAGTAAAATGCCAGATCTAAAGTTCAATAAGATAATTTTTGTGGTAAAACTATGTACAAGAAGTTTTATGTTAGCAAATTTGTATAAATAATAAAGAACTAAGAAGATGATTTGATCTCAATCAGTACACCTTTGAACAAAATTATGGCCAATGTAGTTTCCAATTCGTAGCTATTGGAGAATTTTTTCAAATTTTGAATAAAAAAAACTATATTTATGGATTAGTTTAGAATACTTGAGACTAATGTGGCTGAGGAATTAACTTCACTAATGTTGAAATTCATGACCATTTAAACTCCGTCCGCAGCAAAGTAGATGGTCATTAAATAAACGCTGCGATGTATTGATGAATAGTATTTAAACTTGGATTGTACTTTTTTCTTCCTTCAATTTTGTTTAAAAAATGTCCCGTTAAAATAGGCCTAGCGAGCGTTAACATTTTTAGGTGCGTTTCTTCATTAGGCTTTTATTTTTACGAACAAATGAGGTGCTTCGAATCGCGCGGCTAATACAGACGGGGGGCGTTCTCTAACGCGTGTTTCGAGTTACTAGAAGTTCAATAGATGTGTACACACTTTCGTCTCAAGCGCCAGGAGAACGTGCGTTTCATTATTTTTGTTGTAACACGCATTTGCCAAGCGTTACCATATATTGTATATCTAACGCGTGTTAGAAAACGCCCCGTCTGTATCAGCCGCGAGATTCGAAGAACCTCATTTGTTCGTAAAAATACAATAAATGCCCATACATTTAAATGTTGTGATATTTTAAATGTGCATATTTTATATTAGGTCATCTTGTCATTGAAGTTTGCCGTTAGTTACGAAGTCGCATATTTTTGCGTTGACAAATGCTTGTCATTAATTTTTGAGAAATAGTACAGACGAGGCGCTTTTGTAAGTGCGTCTAAAAACTAAAAACTGGATGTTTTCTAACGCCCGTTAGAAATACCTTTTATAATATATGATAAGGCCTGGCAAATGAGCGTTTCAACAAAAATCCTGAAACACGCGTTCGCTGGGCGATTGAGAAGAAACGTACGTTTAAGTGTTTACACATCTGTTGAAGTTCTATCTACTCGAAAAGCACGTAAGGTACGTTTTGCATGCAGCAATTGTTGATATCATCGCTATTCTTATGAGGCTGTTTTGTAACGAGAAATTATTGCTGGTCACTAATTCAGTGTATTCTTATTGATGAGCGATGATCGCAACAATCGCCTCATGCAAAACGTACTCTTAAAGGTCCTCTCCACACTAAATTTAAAAAAATCTGGAATTGCTTTAAATTTGTAGAGCTAAGGTTATATTATATATAAAATATGTATAACAATAAGCAGAATTTAAATCGATCAAGTATTCTGTTCACAATTAATATGTATAAGAAATATTCACATTTCGCTTTTTCTCATTCTAAGATTCATTAGAAGAAAAAGCCCGCATACTTGAGTAGGTATGTTTGTTCGTATATACATTAGAACATACGTATTCAAATACAAATTGTGCACATCCAGGAGTGAGAGTTATCTATTTAAAACTCCTTCAAAAATTTTAATAATAAATACAAATTGTATTTAAATTAACAGTTCTCCATATCGGAAAATTGTTATATAACTTATGAATGATATATGAATAAGATTAATAAAAAATACTTAATTAGGTACTTGGATTCTTTTTATGGATCCATTGTCTTGGAATCAGCTTTCTTACTGCTTTGAATTTGTCGGATCTAGTTAGCCTATCAGACATGCGGGATTTTTCTTTGCTTGAAATACAGAGGGGTAGTAGAAAGAACGGAAACAATCTCAAATTACATATTATAATAAAACTATAGAACCGAATTTAAAATGGTTTGCATTTTTATAACCAGTAACCTTAATTCTAATGAATAGAGAAATAAATAAAATAGAGTGGAGGGGACCTTTAATATTTAAAAATGTCTGCTTATAATCGTAAATAAGCAATATATATATAGGTAGTCAAATTTGAGATATATGCAGAATTTATAATAATTAGTGTTACACGAAGATAAATATCGAAATAAATCAAGATGGTGAATAAGTCTTGCGAAAAACTTGATCTATTCATCACAATTGATGGCGTTTTTTAAAAATATTTTTTATTTTCCTTAATAATTATTATTCAGATTTTATTACACAATTAATTAAGATGATTAAAATAAATTACATAGTAACATATGATCAATTTTACTATCAACCTCCTTCTAAGACACAAAAGTTCTGCAACACAATTTTTTCATTGTAAATATAATACTTATATGTGAACTAATGTGATCAAATTAATGTGAACTAATGTGATCTTACATTTTTCACAGTTAATAGTGTTCAATATAATATGTAACTTATTTTTAAGAAGTTAATGGCCCATTCCGTGGAAAATCAAAGTTTCGATAGAAGAGTTTCACCGACCAGGAAAGTTCACATCTGATTTAATAGGATGGTATTCTGCATGTGGTAAGCATTGGAGAAGAATGTGCGCAGATATTCTCATACAACTGTATAAATTAAAACTAAACTGGTGAGTGAAAATTCAAGTAAAAATGGGCAAAACTGACAATGGTTGAGTAGCGTGCAGCGGTTGAAGCATCTCCGACAGATTGGTGTCCGTCATTCCGGTGTGCAGAAGTTTCGTCGACAGGACTTTTCGTAAAACATGTACTTTAACAGAATAATGTATCGAACGATAAAATTATGAAATAGAATAATGGTAAGGAGGAAAACTATTAAATAAATTTCAATCGTTTTTCTACTTTAATTCTAAACCAAACTATTAAAAATAACAAATTATTTTAAAGTAATTTAATAATTTTGGGTCGAGTTACGTTTGTGATTTTAAAAATTTAAAACAATTTCCTCTCAATAATTAACGTTTCATATGATTTATATCATCGGATTTGTAATTGACAAGTCCCTTTCAGTCGGTAAATGCCCACTGTTCGACTACTCCGGGTTTTCTGTAATTGAGTGGTAATCCTAGATTGAAAGTCAAGATTTTTTATAAAAAAAACTCGCCGTTGAATGTTTATCGATACTTAGGTTATTGTTATACCAAAAAGTGATTCTTTGAAACAAGTAGTTGGCTTCAAAATAGAAAAAGTTCAGAGTTATCGAACGATATCCCATTTTCGAATTTGGATCCTGTAAGAAAAAAATATTATAAATCCTCTCCAGGCTCTAAGAAAAATATGAACTTATTACATCACATAGTTGAACTAATATATTAATATTAATAAGACACCTCTACATAAGCCAGCTCCGCAAGATACTAAACTGCGTCCATCGCTTTATTGCAGATCACTATTTTGTGAATAATTTTAATAATATTGATCGTACAGTATTGAAACTTTGGTCACTGGAAGACTGCTTCTATGTTAGTATCTTGCTGAAATATTTTTTGAATCCATGAGAAAATTGGAAAGCTATGAACGTTTATGTATTTTGAAGGCATTTTAACTGTTCATCGCTTTATTGCAGCTCTGTGAAAAGGCCAAAAAATGGACGATTAACTTCTACCGAGAGGATAAAAATTGTAGCAGGTCCTGCAGAAGGGAGGACTCTTCTATATTTAGCTTTATAACTAGGAAGGGTTAAGAGAACAATAGTTTCTTTTGTGGGAAATCCCGACACAAACCCAAGGAGAGATGAGGGTACGAGAAAAAGAATTTCCCCTCGAAATATGCGAAAAATTCGCAGGCAGGTCGTAAGGCAGCTAAATGACACCAGTGCCTCCATTTTTGACAAGGCTGTCATTGTTCTTACGTCAAAACAGTAATGTCTCAAATGAAACGGTCAGAAATACTCAATGGGGCTTAAGACCAGAGAACAAGGCAATCAAGTCATGAGAGTCTCTCACTTGATGCCCAGAGATATGAGGAAAGAAGTTGTAACCCTTCAAGCATGAGATTGTGCGAAGTAATGCAAGAAAATACATTCATAACTTTCCAATTTTCTCATGGATTCAAAAAATATTTCAGCAAGATACTAACATAGAAGCAATCTTCCAGTGACTAAAATTTCACTACTGTACGATCAATATTATTGAAATTATTCACAAAATAGTGATCTGCAATAAAGCGACGGACGCAGTTTAATAGGCAGTTGTGATACGAGGCTACTTATAGACAAAGAATTAAATTTAAGAATGCTCTTTGTGTGTGTGGTTACAGTCATTTAGATTTCAATGATTTCATTATTTGGTGTAATATACTTTTTTAGTTTTGTGTTGCATATATTATTTTTCAAATTAATTTGAAATAATTGGCTATTATTGAGTAGTTCTGGTTTAGTATTGAAGGTCCTCTCAAGGCTCCGGGAAAAAAATGAGTTTATTACATAATATTATAGAACTAAGATCTACGATCATTATTCTGTAAACTGCATACAATTCGGTTCAGTATATATTTTATAATTAGTTTTTAAAGTTTTTTAATACTCTGTGAGCAACAATTGAGCGAATCACTAATCTGATGCTCAAGAAGAAGATTGTACACTCTTTGTTTTGATTACAAATTTGAATTTTATAAACAAACCATGTGTTTTCGGCCTTTATTTAAATTATTTTAGATATTAATTGTTTTCTAAAATATATAAATTTTTCTATTAAAAGTTCATTCAATTGTATACCTTTACACGAATATTAAATGGATTTATTAAACCTAATACCTAGTTGACAATCAATACAAATGGTGTACATTCTTTTTCTTTAGGCTGAAAATTTCTTAAATTAGTAAGTCTGAAGTAAAATAGGTTTTGTAGAGTTTTGATTATAAAAATCTTTAAAAGCATATAAAATTAAAAATATGGTACCAAATTCGATGCGGTTTGCAGCAAAATGATAAGAAACATTAGCCTCGTTGAATAAGGCAATGAAAATATTTGCTTGGAGGGAACCTTTAAAGTAGAAAAACGATTGAAATTTATTTAATATTTTTCCACCTTACCATTAATCTATTTTGTAATTTTATCGTTTTATACATTACTATGTTAAAGTTCATGTTTTGTAACATTAGAGTGTGTTAATATCTCATTTACGAAAATTTGTCGACGAAATGTCTTCTCGACGAAAAGTCCTGTCGACGAAACATTTTGCCGACGAAATGTCTGTCAACCGTCATTCCAATAAGAGAACGGTTTATAGAATAAACTTCTTTAAATGTATTCTCAGTGCCTATGTTCTCTATGATATATCTTAAGTACCTACTTTTCATGTTGTTTTACCTATTAAAATGTTTTTTCTGATATATTTTGTTTGTCTCAGAACTTTTGTGTCCTCTGTAAATCAAGAATATAATCTTTACGATCGTGTACTTATCAGAGCATACTAATCGGTCTGTGGACATTTCTTGCATCAATTGAACTATCAAGTTGGTACAACAATTTGCTCATAACATTATATCGTTTGTGTCGCAATATGTTTGCACGCGTCTACCATAGACATGCTATTACATTATCAGTGTTTTTGTGCGTTATTAATGGAACTATCAATGCGTTACCTAACTTTTAATTGTCATGCGAAAACAACTGTGAACGAGTCTGAGAAGGTCATCCTAAAGGCCGGATACACGGCTTTTCTTTTTGTAACTATTAAAGTCTTAAATTTAATCAATTGATTCAGACCTATTTTGTAGTATAGATGTTTTTATTAACAATCAACGTAAATTTCATTCTCATCATTGAAATTACAACTATATTCACCCTAATAATATAAATATTGTATAATTTACCTTCAATGGAGGTAACAAATTCACATTTTGATCTTTCCCATAATGAAATTGTTTGTGTATTACATTGTGAATATAAACTTAAGTAAAATAAATAGAAAATTTCTGAAATTTAGTATTGATTCATATTTTAAACTATGAATACAAAATTGTTACCATCATTCATTTAATTAGGTACCTATTTCGAAACTTGACATTTCACTATTTTCAAATATGATTCAACAAATTTATATTTCATACATAGTAATATAAACACACATACAATTTGCATTGTAATATATAGGATATTTAAGTCACATGACTATTTCTCAACATTTTCATTTAATGAAAATCATTGAAGATAATTTATGTCACGTGTGTGAGACAAGCATGTTGATAATTAATATCTAACGTGTAGCATTGCTTGATTGACCAGCAATGATTGACCAATGAAGAGTCATCTGCAGTGATTGACCAATGAAGAGTCAAAGTCAACACCAGTGATTGGCCAATATATATTAGGGTGACAAAAGTGCATTGGGGTGAATTTCTCAGTCTAGTACCCATGGAAAAATAACACAGGTGAAATGCTGTGTCATTTGGATAATATTTACAGGTGACTCAAGTCAAGTGAAATTTTATCTTATAGACAAGAAATAATTGGTTAATTCCTTTTGACTATGAAACTGCAGTGTATATACTCATAAAAATGATGGTTGGAAGTGACAACCCATTCGTAGTCTTTTCTCTTTGCTTATAAGATCCTTTTTTCGATTCTAGTACAAGAACATCCAAGTAAAATAACCCAGGTGCAAAATTTAGATTATAAGTTCAGACCTACAAAAATAGAATTTGTTATTATAAAAAGGTTGAGTTATGTAAAGCAGAAAATCACAGAGATGTCATTTCATTAGTTTGAAGGAATGAATTTAAACTTAAATTCTGGAAATTCATATCTGTCACTAGAAGAACCTATTAGGTAATTAAACACAAAGACTGTTGAAAATATAGCACAAAATAACCAGTAAGCAATGAACACTAGTATATTGTTTGCCATGATTTTTTCTTGATATTTTAACAGCAAGATATATATTAATATAATTAAATAATTCTAAATATATTTTTTGCAAAAATTACGTACTTCTAATTAGTTTTGATTGTATTCTGAATTTGGTAGTTAAATTCGGACAAAAAGAAGGAGTGAAAACAGAGTTGGACCGGTTTTGTTTTTTCAACCGGGGTTTTACTGCACGGGGTTTTTCATAACACGAGGATTTTTGTCCTAGAATCAAAAACTGAACCTTATTAGCATAAAGCAAAACCTATGAATGGGTTATTTCTGCCAACCGATCCCCGTCTTCTTGCACGGGGGTTTAGACTTCTTCCAACCATTGTTGCAAGAGTATACACTGTTTTGTTTTAAAAAGGTACTCATTATTTATTTGTACAGCGTTCACAAAAATGCAGAGTCACTGTGATGATGTACTATCAGAGAAAAGAGTCACTGTGATGATGTACTATCAGAGAAAAGAGTCACTGTGATGATGTACTATCAGAGAAAAGAGTCACTGTGATGATGTACTATCAGAGAAAAGAGTCACTGTGATGATGTACTATCAGAGAAAAGAGTCACTGTAATGATGTACTATCAGAGAAAAGAGTCACTGTGATGATGTACTATCAGAAAAAAGAGTCACTGTAATGATGTACTATCAGAGAGAAGAGTCACTGTGATGATGTACTATCAGAGAAAAGAGTCACTGTGATGATGTACTATCAGAGAAAAGAGTCACTGTGATGATGTACTATCAGAGAAAAGAGTCACTGTAATGATGTACTATCAGAGAAAAGAGTCACTGTGATGATGTACTATCAGAGAAAAAAAGAGTTACTGTGATGATACTAATTTCATTTTTTTAATTTATCACTAGTTCAAAATCTAATAAATATGTCTTCGTGTACCCAGACCAATTTTAAAATATCTACAAGCATAATTACAATTAGTAAAGTTTCTTTTTGAAAATGTAAAATTAGTACTATAAGAAAATCGTCACAGATACTCTTTCCTTTGTTGTATCTATCTTATGAGATTTATTTTATTTTAGATTCTTTTTAAGTTTTATTTGATTAAATACATTAATTTCTTCTAGAATGATCTTAAAGAAGGAGGATGGAGCAATAGAATTAGGTCAACATAATCAATGACCATTC
>CANNZV010004539.1:16650-56083 GCA_947561585.1 Caprella mutica
ATCAATGACCATTCTATACATCCTCAAATTGGTTTAATGTTTTCCACCTCACCAGACACGCACTGTGCGCGAAATAACTCTTAACTATACGGTTAGTAATTAACTAGACAAATAAGTACTAACGTGCGCATAAAGTCAGTTAATTGTGATATGTGATTCCTCTAATCACTGGCTAGCTTCACAAGGACGATCCCACCGGAAAACTGATAGGTACAGCCAGTGAGCCGAAAAAAAGGAATCCTATATACTGTTATTATCTATAATTCTACATTATCTACAGACTAGGTGAATTTAATGTTCAAATTTCTCATAAGAATTACAGTCCAGATTAACTGCAAACTAATGTAGTATTTTTTAACTGTAATTAACAATGTTAACTTTAATTAATCTGTAAATTGCATTATAAATACATATTACCGTAAGAGTTTCCATTCGAACTGAATGGTTTAAAGCTTCATTCTCACATGCATCACTAAATTAAGGTTTTATACGCTGTGAAACCGTGTAATTAAATCGGCGTAATGATCATGTAATATGCATTTGAATTGTAATAAATCTTGTATTTAGAAGGTAATACTTATCAATAGTGTCAAACATTGATACAGAAGATAATTGCCATCCGCATCTATGGATTTTAATTCTACAGACGATTATGTTTCTTATCATTAATTTTGAACTGATTCCACAGTCCAGAAGAGAAAGAAAAATTTAACCCTATTCTAAGTTCATAGATCTGAAGAAATACCAATTGGGATTCGAACTGGTGATTCCTTGTCCAGAGTCTCTTCAGACCCAGAGATGTCCATAAACACATTATCGTTATAGTGATCATAATTCTTTAGTCACTTGAACTGAATATAAAAACCTTTTTGCTGAACGATAAAGGGTTGATTGCAAAATATTAGCATATTTAAACAGATGATAATATATAACATTATTCCCGACTGATGGTAGGTGATTTTATTGATCTTTCCTGTTTGACGAAGAGAACCGTTTTTTGCAGAAACGAATACTTTTTAAGCTAGGTGGGTTTGAAGATATTTATTCCCTATCTATTACTGAGGGATAAAGAACTTAAAACATTATATGAAGCTGTAATGTAGTTTTTTGTGTCCGCTAGCTTGTTGTACTGCACACTTCATGATTGTTTAATGACTTGGCAGATGAGTTCGGGAGTCGGATATACTGGATTTTTCCTCTTTCGGTGATATTTTCCATTTATTACTTCAATACTGATTTATCTTATAAGTATACTTGGGGCGTGCCGCACCCTGAATCCCCTGCCAGATCATTCAATAATGATGAATGTGTATATAGTTCAACAAACTGTCGGATGAAACAAATTTCGGGTACATATAATTTCAAACCCTCATAGCTCCATAGGTATTAGTTTATACAGAAAAACGGTCATGTTTTCAGATTCTTTGGACAAAAATACATAAGAATATAAAAATTTAAATAAAATTTTGTGATATGAACAAAACTGGAAAGATCCAACTTTATTCAAGGATGAGCTATGCTGGAACTTCAGCGATATTGTTCCTGAAATAGACTTCAATCCCCCTAGGGCCTAGACAATATGCAGTATATTTTCCCTGAATGCATTTTAAGATGTGTTAAATTATTGCACCACAATTTCAAGACACATCACTTCAGGATATTTTGATTGATCGGTTTCTCCTAACCACAAAAATATATGTTTGCTGTTTACAAACGCAGTGAGGTTTAGATTACAGGGTCACGGTCACTGCAACCGCAGAGAAAGGATGGATGATAAGAGCATCCTATCAGGACACTTTAACATCCTATCTGGTCATTTTAACATCCTATCAGGACACTTTAACATCCTATCTGGTCACTTTAACATCCTATTTGGACACTTTAACATCCTATCTGGTCACTTTAACATCCTATCTGGTCACTTTAACATCCTATCAGGAAACTTTAACATCCTATCAGGACATTTTAACATCCTATATGGACAATTTAACATCCTACCAGGACACTTTAACATCCTAACTGGACACTTTAACATCCTATCAGGACACTTTAACATCCTATCTGGACACTTTAACATCATCAATACTCTTGCTTCAATATACAGGGTATTATAGATAAATCCGACACATGACAAATGGAAAGAGAAATTGGCAATAAATAAATAAATTTTTAACAACAATTTTTCAAATTCAAAAACTACATTATTATTCAATATAACTGGCTTCAGCAGCTACAGCCATCTCAGAGTAAGCACGAAAAGATGCACATGCTCTGGCGACTGTGCGAAGAAACAATCAAGAGGGTTACAGTCTGGTGAGGTATAGGTAGCCACGTGTTCGGTGACCAATGGTGCGGGTCGTTGTTGAACAACAAGTTTGTGTACTTTTGGCCTTGTGTGCAGGAACTGAGTCTCAATAGAAGACGTAGGGAAGTACATCTGTAATCTGATTCTTCCAGGGCTTCACCAGTCTCTTCAGCACCTCCTGGTAGATTTCTGCAGCGAGTCTCATGTGCTTTTAAAGAGAAAGCGATGGCTCCTATATACTCCTAGAGCCATGACTTTAGAAAAAATTTAGCATAATTTAACATCTTCGATGTCTCCCTCTACAAATTTTATTTTTATAGCCTATTTCTTTTAGTTTTAGTCATGTGTCAAATGTATCTGCAATCCCTGTATTATCCTATTTCTTACATTATATAATACAACTCTATAAGACTATATACATGGATACATCCTCTGCCGAAAATGATAGTCTGTAAATTTCCCATTAAAAGCAAATGTGATGAATATTCAGTCGATTCACGTGAAATAAAGACTATCGGTACTTTGATATCCATTATTAATTATGATAGAATGAATTATTATTGTAGTTTGATGATATTTGATTAAAGTTTTAAATGGCTACTGAAAACTTATGTCTTTAATTATCAAATCTAATTCATATTATCAAATGACACAGGTCGTTCAAGAAAACGGAACTCCGAATTGGTTTATTTCGACAACAATTGAAGATACATGAATCTTTTTAGCATCATTTGGTTATGGCCTTTTTGGGTCAAAAAACAGTTATGAAAATCATAAAATTGAATAATTTATGAATATATAATATTTCCTTATAGGGTAGGTTCCGTATACACGAACGCCACATTTACTGGTGAATTCGAGAAAGAAGCTGTTTCTTTATTTAAGATAAGTGTTGAATTCTCTAAAGGTAACACCCACTGTGACACTTTCTATCTAACTGCATGTCAGTATATATTTACATTACAGGTAACGGTCGGAATGGCCTATCTTACTTCATGTCCGATAAATAGTATTTTATCATTTACAGGATATGTCTAATTTTCATATAAAATATTTTAACATACTAACAGTAATAAAAAGGATATGATATAAAATATTTCGATTGAAATCACTGTGTTTTCAGAGAGAATTGGGTTTTTATTAGTTAAGATAAGATCATCCGAAATGGCGCTTCTCTCAATAACGTCTGTTGTTGTCTGTTTATCTTTAGGAATCATCTTCCTGAAAAGGAAATAAATTACCTAGTAATAAGGACGCAGATTTTCAACTAATCAGAATTTTTCTGTAAAAATAGCAAATTATCAGATTAGGTGATCTAGAGTTCTACAGGACCCGTACCTAACCAAATTTCCTAACTTGCAGGACTAGCAATATCTAGAAGTCCAGTTGATATCTGCTTCTCTTCAAGCAATTTCTCATATTTTGAAAAACACATTTAAAGAAACTATCAAATTTGGAATGCAGAGATAAATAATAATCACTAGACTTCTGATAAAAACATGACTATGTTCAAACCGGACTAGTTTATTGATCAATTTATTTTACGTCTGCCTATAAACAACAGTTAAAACAATATGAATTGAAGCATATCACGATGCCTATCAAATACTTATCGCTCTATCTAGCTTCTAGAATCTAAAGTGAGCGTTTGAGGACTTTCATTATGCGATTGTGACTATTATTTATTAATTACCATCTACATAATAAGAGGAAAAGGTTTCTCCAAATCTAAACTGATTGATAAGATGGAGTTATTATGGGAAATTAAATCTATAGAGAACAGAAATTACATTTTATACATTTGTAATTTTATACAAGTAATGAATAATGAATGATATTAAAGGTGGGAAACATTTCTTTTATAAAAACTAATTATATGGGAAGATACATAAGTACATAGAAAGAATATTCTGACTCCAATTTAAATAAATTTATTATACAACGTTTTGAAGTGGATTTGCTGTAACTGACTGAATTTTCCTAACGGTGTATTTATATCAGAGAAATCTTTTGGTAACTCTTTCATTACTTTAGTAACTGGAAGGTTATACCATTAGCAGATAGTGATTCAATTACTTTCCCACTCTTGAGTCTAGATAGAAAGTATTTTATGCAATGTCTTCTCCAAGAGCTCGTCATAAGATTGAACTCTAAAGGGCCGTACACACGTAGGGTTTTTAAAGTCTTTCCATCAGACTTTTTGCTAAGCTCCTCCTACTTTTTCCACGAGAATATAAGAAAAAACGATATTATTATTATTTATTTTAGGTTGGTATCCATGATGGATACCTCATCATGGATACCAACTGAAATAAATAAATTATATAGTTTTTTCTTATATTCTCGTGGAAAAAGTAGGAGGAGCTTAGCAAAAAGTCTGGTGGAAACACTTTAAAAACCCTACGTGTGTACGGCCCCTAATTCGATTCACTATTGGAGATTTTTCGAAGGATTGCCTTCTGTTTACTAATGGAGTAACAAAATGTTATTGAATTGGAGAAATACATACACTATATTTTAGTAAACGATAGCTAGAAGTATACGTAATTATGAACATTAAACGTTGTTTAGTAACGTTTGTGGGAAACAAAATGAGTGTGACAATGACTCTTGAAAAATTTAGTCTATTTTTCTCTAGATGGCGTTTTTGTCCAAAAAAATCGTTAATAATTATTATTTATATGAACAGAGTAAATCATCTTGTGCCAATTCAATTAATTTAACATATGTTTCATTTTACTCAGTTAACATTGCAATTATGTATAGTGTTTACATTTTAAACTTGTTGCCGAACAGTTTTGGTCACTAGTTGACTTTCTGAACGTTAAATCGATTTATTTTTTAACTGTATGTTTTAATTGAGTTAATTCATTCTGCCCTTTGCTTAAAATAAGAAAAATAACTTCCCTAAAAGTAACTCCGTTCCGTGATGGTATCAATCATTAACATTAAGGGTCAAAATCTAGCGATTTACAACTGAAATTACATCTTATCCGCTGTGAAACAGATCACTGAGGTATAAAAATGATGTAAATGGCTAGTGAAAGTGTTACGTTAGACTTCAGAAAAGCTCTGGGATGACAAACTAACCTTTTAATTGGGAAAAAGACTTACACTGTCTCTTGGTGCAATCACTCAACCTTTCAATCACTAAATATACAAAGTCGTGACAATCGTGGCAGTGACGTCATCAGAGCAGCATTTGAAAAACCCTATTTACGGTAATTCAAAAGAACAATGCTATGAAGATTATTAAATATAGTATATTAAGCGAATAATAGATAAAATAAATCTTTGACACTTCTCTACTTTTTAATTCTGATGTTACGAATGTTGTTTTAATGACGTCACGAACACACCAAACACTCCATTGTCTCTAGTGTTTCTCATCACTGAGAGTTTTACTAAAGTTAGGTAATAATGGTTAGTTCCAGTGATAGCAAAGTCATCGTGAGGAATAATGTAAGTGATACTTTAGGTGATACTGATACTTATGTAACTCTTACATTAACCAGTTATAAGTACACAAATTATATTTTTGTACTTATTAATACACAAGGAAATAATATATTCATACAATTATCTATGTATACCTATTTACGAATAAATAATTGATGCGAAAACGTCATCATAACTCAAAATATATATTTTCGAGTTATCCATATTGACATATGGAATTTCAAACGCTGTTTTTTTTATATATAAGTGTCATAATAATTGTAGCTCAGACATTGACTGCTAGAGAAGCTATTTAATGTCCTAACGATATAACACAAATGTCATAATTTCAAAAACAGAAATTAAATAATATTCGATTTAGTAAATATATAATTATTTCTACTCCTATAAACACTATAGACCTAGCTATTTTTGAGTTATTAGTTATTACTATAGGCCTAGCTATTTTTGAGTTATTACAACGTTGTCGAAAATGAGCGATTTGTGCCTAATAGTAAAAGAAATTATTTCTCTGCATGTAGTATATATTAAATACACACTTATAAATTAACTGAAAGTAACAGTAGTAACATATTCAATGCTGAAATAAGTTTATCTAGTAAACAAATGTGTTTTGTTATAAAATAATCTATTGATAAATCCATTAGGTTGTATATTTGTTTTGCAAACATATGCTTTGTTTCACAGAAACATATCGTAAAACACACTAAAATGACGAAAACAAAACATATAAGGTGCTACCATATGTGAAATAAACATAAAATGGACATTATTTTCATTTCTTTGTTATTTAGGAAATATTTGAAGATGTACATGAATGTTAAAAATTATTGATAAAATGAAAAAAATTAACCCAGTCACAAAATTTATAATCGGTTTATCAAATAGAGTAAGTTTCAAGTTAGCGGACGGTTCCACATATACGATCATATAAAAAATATTATTTAGCTTTTATATATACCTAGGTGAGGGTATCTTACATTGGTAGCTTGTGACTAGTTTAATTATATTTTTTTAAATTAAATCTAATTATTTTTAATTTTAATTGATTTTAAATTAAATTAAATTATCTTAAAATTTAATTGATTTTAAATAAAATAAAACTATTTTCAAATTTAATTTAATTATTTCTAAATTTAATTTAATTATTTCTAAATTTAATGTAGTTATTCTTAAATTGAATTAAATTATTGTTTTAAATTTAATTGATCATTTTTAAATTTAATTCAATTATATTTAAATTCAATTCAATTATATTTAAATTTAATTTAATTATTTCTAAATTTGATTTAATCATTTTTCAATTTATTTTAATTAATTTAATTATTCTAGATCAAATTAAATTATTTTTAATTTAAGTAAATTATTTTAAAATTTAATTTAATTATTTTTGAATTTAATTTAATTATTTATAAATTTAATTTAATTACTAATAAATTTAATTTAATTATTTTTAAATTAAATTTAATTATTTTTTAAATTTAATTTAATTATTTTTAAATTAAATTTAATTACCTATTTCTAAATTTAATTACAGTTTTTTAATTAATTTAAATTAAAAAAAATTTAAATTTAATTTAATTATTTTTAAATTTAATTTAATTATTTCTAAATTTAATTACAGTTTTTTAATTGATTTAAATTAAAAAATTTTTTAATTTAATATAATCATTATATGTTCAACCCGACCCTCTAAATTTCTAAGACCTCTCCTTCGCAGCTGAGAGGATGCTGAAGGCATTCCCTCTCTGGATTGCAAGAGCCATTCGCTGTTGGAACCAGGCAGACTCCCTTCGTGGTCTCGACCAGGCGTCTACCTATTTTCCGGTGATTGGGCAGTGTCCTGTGATTGCAATATAGTTTCTTAATAAATAAAATTCACACATCAGGTTTAAAAATGAGAGATAAATACTTTTAAAATGATTGAAGATATATTTGGTTTGCGGAACATTCTCTCCTTTCGTGTACAGCTATGTTTCATAAAGAAAAACCCTCCTAATTCCTACAAGATGGTTACTGTGGTAGCAATTGTCATAAGAAATGAATTTTCATTTGCGAACAATAAAACAAGAAGTCAATTTACTAAAATTGATTCATATCGAAGAGCTACATTGTGAGGCTCAATCAGAAACAGACTACATTTACGAATTTTTAATAACTGCCCTTGAAAATTCTACGCGCTATCAGCGAAAGCGTTTAGGTCCGCACATGGCTTCCCTTGACATCCTCTCCGGGTCTTCGTGGGAAAAAATTTGCATGCAAGTGATTCAGCAGTTTCCCCTCGCGGTTTTAGAAGCGATGATATAAAAGAGATGCGTGAGAACGGTGACCCATCACAGCTAAGGTGGTGCTCGAGTGGTTAGGTCCTAAGTGTTAGTGTGTCGCAGCTATTGAGGGACAGTACTCTGTAAACTATTGAAGGAATCTTGCTCTGATAACTAAACAAGGTGAGCTTTAGAGAAGAATTAATTTTGAAACAAAAAGAGTGGGTTTTGAAATAAGAAGAGTTAGTTTTGGAAGAAGGATAATTGGTTTTCAAACAAGAAGAATGGGGTTTGAACCAAGAAGAGTGGATTTTGGAACAAGTAGAGTGGGGTTTGGAACAAGAAGAGTGGGTTTTGAAACAAGAAGAGTGTATTTTGGAACAGGAAGAGTTTGTTTTGGAACAAGGGGAGTTGGTTTCAAAACAAGAAGAATTGGGTTTGAACCAAGAAGAGTGGGTTTTGGAACAAGAAGAGTTAGTTTAGAGAAGAGTTAGTTTTAGAACAAAAAGTGTATGAACAAGTTTGAACTTTTGTAATTATTATTAATTGGACTAATTTATTTAAATTCAATTTTTTTCTATAATAATTTTTTCATCTATATGACACATGATATATAATGAAATACTAAATATTTAAATATATAGGATTTTGATGTAAACCATTATCGTGATTTCAAATATATGGATATATATTATGTAGTAAATAATGACATAAAATCTAAAGTGATTGAATGAATAATTTTTTCGGTTTAATAGGTCAAATTACTTATTAATTAATGGTTTGAAATTTCATACATCTTAGAAAGGAGAGAGTTCGATGCAACTCAGGTAATGATCCTAACCTGAAAATAAATATACCTTTTCTTGAATTATTCGTTCTAAATTCAAATATAAAAAATTATATTTAGGTTTATTAATTTCAAAGCTGTAATTTCTTCAGAATTCAGATATAGATTCAAATTTGGATAAATTTAGAACTGTTCCTGTTTTATTTTAGTTGATTGTGGTTCATAAGTTTTTCGTACACTTTATATTTGAGGTCATTTTTTAAATTTATTTGTATTGAATTTATTGCTACAAAAAGCCGTGACAAATATGAATTAATATTAAAAGCTCATTTAGTAAAATCATTTCTAATGTTCAAAATGAGTAAATTATTATATTGTACACCTGTAGAATAATTTTATCCCTATTTGACAAAATTTACAAAATTCACTCTTTTGAAATGAAGTGAGCAAGTGATTCTGATGTCTAATTACAGTGAAACTCATGAGTTATGAAGTATTGGTTGTTTCATAACTCAAAACCACTTCATATCTCAGGTGCACTAGATAATTTTCTATGATAAAAATCTTAGAAAACTATCGTCATCGAGGGATAACTCGTGCATCATTGCCTGTAATGAAACATAGAAAACTCGAGTGCTTCATAGCTTAGAACTTCATAACTCTGGAATTTTACTGTAGACTATTTGAAAGCTAATGGGAAGCACGAAGATGAAGTGAGAAGGAAAGTGAACGATTAAGTCCTTGTGAGAATGTTTGTTTTCACATCCTCTCTACCGTGACAGTTACATGGCAATGGGACATGAAACCATTCTGAGGATAGGAACAAGTTATTAAATCCTAATAGTTAGGAATTATTACAGAATGAGATACCGCTATATGATGGATATTGAATTAATGTTTATTGGACACTTTGCTTAAGCTGGGTTTCTCCTTTTTGAATATATGCTTATATGAAACATCATTATATAGATACTAAATACATCAATCAAGCACCAAATTGTTTTATCCCTTTAATGTGTTACAAAAGAGTGAAGTATGGTTTCTTAATTCCTATACTAGTCACCAGAATAGTTTGTAACGTGATCACGCTCACCGTTGCTCAAAGTATGCGCACGCACGTTCTGACGAAATCAATACTATATAATCAAAATAATGCACATTGAAAACCATTGTGAATATGTTGAGTCATCATTAAAATATTTAGATAAGAAATGGAATAACGTGTATCCTTGATACGATAATACTTTTAGATACTACACTATAATCATAGATACGTAATCATAGCTGATATATAAAAAAATACTGTGGATACATTCATTATGATACTCATGTATCATGGATACTTATTGATATATATTTGCAAAAAATAATAGGCATATATTTTGTTTAAAACAATCTTTTTATCAATAATGAAATATTCAGGACAATCAATTAAACAATAGCAATGATGATCATTTTATGATGATTCAATTGTTATTCCTTAAAATTTACATGATAATTACTATTCTATATTGTTTCGATATACACATGTGACCTTGAGGTCATTCGTCAATCTACCTTCAATTTTGACGCGATTGAGGTTGAACGAGCGGACGTGAACCCCTCAGATAGGGGGTTGCCTCGTCCTTGTTCTGCTTACGCAAGGGGTGCACAGCTTTCCTAGCTTATCCTCGCGTGATTCGTGTAATTAAAGCAGCCCTTCACTCCGGTAAATCATCACCGACTTCATTCCTCATCATCGTGACTAAATGCTACTTAGAGGGGAATTATAATTGTAGTTATTAGGTGTCTAGAGTGGACATAAGTATTGCTGTCGAGTTTCTTCGCTCAAAACAGAACTGTGACAGATAAACTGAAAAAAGGTATATTTGGATTCAGAGCAAATACGAATAATACAAGAAATAGAAGAAATTAACTTTTTCATGTATACAATCACTTCTTCTGAATCACATGAATTGTTTAATTTTCAATTATTTTTTCATTAAACAATTTTTGAAATTTTATTCTTACTAGTATTTATAAAGGGTGTTTTTGAATTTGGATTATTGATTTTTGTACACAATGACGTTTTTCATGAGATATCATGACAAGCTGTCTGTTTCTATCATTAACTTCTCTCTTTAAAGTATTTAATATGCTAACTTATGTTCCTAATTGAATAATAAATAAACTTCAAACTGAAAGAAGAACATTAGAATTAATAAATAATCTAGCATTTCCAGTGTATAGTGAATGTAGATTGTAGAGTCCTGAGTAAGAGAACTACCCTGTATAGTGAACAAATTTCTTTAGTCTATCATGAATAGCCCATTAGTTTTCTAAAAACTGATGGCTATTCTATGGCAGACTAAAGAAAATTTGTTCACTATACAGGATAGTTCTCTTACTCCGAACTCTACAATCTACATTCACTAAACAGGGGTCCACTTTATAGAAGTTGGAATCTACTTTTTTCAATTATCCTATGTACAGCAATTATTTAATTAGGTCTCATATTTAATTATTCACATCTAACAACCTTATTCATAAAAATGTCTAGTCATCACTAGTGTAGGTACCTATACATTGAAAGTAGGTACACTAACCCTCAATCGTAATCACATTTAGGGGGTAAACTCAGAGTTATATATATATTATATTATTACAATTATTTAACTGATATTTTAATTCGTATCCATAATACCGCATCCCTATAAAATCATGGATACGAAGTTATCCCTGCAAGTATCATGGATATGAATTACAATTAGATTTAAATAACAGTTATTATATTTTTTTCTTTCATGATCGAAAATGTGGAACCATACCATAACTCGAAACTTACCTTATACCGTGTCTGTGTTCTATAATGTCCTATAATTAGGATACATCTCACTATCACTATAAACGCCTGTGGTAGTCATAAAAGAAAACGAAAGTCACATAAAATAAACCTAAGCATTCACACGATATCTACTCATAAAAATAATGGGATCTCTTTACTTTACGGTTCGAAACAGTTTTATTTACTTTTACGGTCTGAAATATTTTCATGAATTACTTTTAGTATATTATAGGTAATAACTTTCCATTGAAAAATGTTCCATCTTGAATATTGAAGAATAATAGATTTGATATCTAGAGCTCTGTATATGGCTCAACGCGTATCAGTTGTATGATATTTACAAGCCTAACTGTTTAACAAATTATAAAAACAATGATTTCAAATTTTGATCTTCATTTCTTTATTAAAAAATTTAATGCTCAATTTTACTGTCCGAAATTTTTTCTCGGACAGTAAAAGTAGAGAGATCCTAATAATGATATTACAACGTTAAAGATCTTGTATTATTTTACATAATGATCTAGCAAATTATTCAATATTTTGGTATTCATCGTATATCTATCCAGTTCAATTTGAATAATTTTTACTCTATTTACTTCATATAAAAAATGCATAGTTAATTTTTTAGTTTTTTGAAAAATTTGAATGTGTAATTACCCACACTCAATATTAATATTACTATCATATATGAATGAATAGAAATCAATTCAAATAATGATAATAATTCGAAATATGTTAAACCAATGCTAAAACATTGCTAAATATTTCTCCAATCTGCATGACCAAAGACTATTATATATATGACTATTAATAAACTTAAGCTTTTATTGAAAATATTTGCACATGGCTAAATATTTTTTATCAGAATTTCTTCGAACGATCAACGATTTATTTCAAATTAAAAGTATTACCGGAAATTTTTCAACATCCTATATCGCATTACTATTATATTTAATCAATATTTCGATCAAAATATGCATACACAAAGTGATGATGTATACAAATTTCACCAAATTTTCGTTAATTTTGTAATATTTATCTTAATATTTTTATTATAAATAATTTCATTCTGTAAAGCAAAAACTTTTCTTTCCCACCATTATCTTTCATTCTGATACAATTAGTATTTTATAAATCGTCAAGCTTTACATTCGTCACTCACAACACACTTGAGAAAAATTAGTTCAACATTTTTTAGTTGTCAACATACAATTCAAACAGTTATTTTAAACACTACAAAACTGTCGAGCTAACTTTACATTCAATAGATAAGTGTAGATAATCCAATAAAACAGTAAGCTAAGTTTAATTGCTTAACATCAATCATTGCACATCGACTGAATGATAAACTGTCATTGCAACATAGCGACTAAGACAGGATGGACAAAAACACTTCGTGTCAGTAGGTAGTATCAGCGCCTGCTTATCATTATAATGCGACTAAGATGGCTATTGTTGCCTTCCATTGGTCTATCGTAATAAACTCTTACTAAATACCTATAAGAAAGTAGAAACATTCCATTGAAGTAATGACTATGGTGGCACTCTTTAACAAGTTCAGTATGTTTACTGACTGACAATAGTTTTATATTTACATATTCAAAAGTTTGATTACTATTGGTGCTCAATATTGTTTATTTTGGAGCAATAATAATGTTAATGAATGAAAAACTGATAATGTTAAAACTAAATATTTGAAGAAAACTCTTTCGTATAAATACAATTGAAATTGAGTAGTTTATTTTTAAGACAATATTTTCAATCAAAAACAAGAAGTTGTACATATATTTTATGTCAGGATGATTTTGAAACGCAAATTTTTCAAATGAAAACCATAGTACATTCGTTCCAATGTGCGAAGATAAAGATGTGATAAATAATTGAAGTAGCACAACACATGCTGCTCAAATGGGCCCTAAAGTCCTTTCCATTTTGCCCAATTCTCAAAGAGAGAAATCTATCAGAAGGCTGGAGAGTTGCGTGGGTGATTGGACTTTATTGCCCATTTGAGTATCTCAGTATGTGTAAAGAGCTCCAATCACCTCAACTCTAAACCACTCTGATTGATACTCTCTCTTTTGCAGAATGATTAAACTGACGGCACTGCTCCTACCTCTCTTGGTGGCAATCTCTTCAGGAGAACCCCAGTTTCGACAAGGTGGAAGCTATGGTCCTCCACCAGTTAGACCTCCTGTAAGACCTCCAGTCAGACCACCTATTGGAGGAGGTGGGTATCTCCCACCCAGACCTACTCAAGGTCCTGGCACATGTGGAGTTCAAACCTCTCAGCAGTTCACCACAGCAGTGACAACCCAATTGCAGTTCACTACCGTGAATCAAGCTAACACTCAGTTTGTAACCACTACTTTAGTGGAGCAGAGAGTTGTCGCTACAACCAGCTACAACACGCAAGTTATTACCCAGACAAATGGTGTGCCAACTTTCGTGCAACAGACTACCCAAAGGGTTGTGGAAAGAGTCGTCACCCAAACTGTCCAAGGAAATAATCAAGTTCAGACAAGATATATAACTAGTACAAGAATTATCCCACAAGTCAGTTACATCACTCAAACTCAAACAAGCACACAGATTATTCCTATTTTTATTACCCAAACTCGTACCCAAACAATAAACACTCAAATTATTCAGTTTGTGACAAGAACAGTTCAGCAGACACAGGTAGTTCAAATACCTGGTTCAAATGACGTCAGAACAATTTTCATGACACGTTTCAGCACCGTATTCCAGACCAATCAAGGAGGAGTCCAAACTCAGCAAATTTCAACCACAGTATTCTCCCAGCAGGTTCAAACTATTCCTGTTCAAGGTCCTGATATAACAAGAACAGCAATACAGACAAGTCAACAAGTAATAGCGACAACAGTTTTCACCACCCAATTCCAGAACCAATTCGTCACCCGAACCCAATTTGTCACTCGAACAAATTTCATTACGCAAACTATCACTTCAACCCAATTCATTAACCAGCAAGTAACTTCCACGGTATTTATTCCCCAAATTATAACCCAGACCAGAGTGAACACCCAAATCGTACCGGTAATTCAAACACAAACTGTGGTACAGACTGTTTTCTTCACGCCGAGCGGATACCAACAAACCCAGACAGTGTTCAGCACTTCCGTCACCCAAGTGCAAGGTCAGGGGCAGGTGTTCACCTCAACCATCTTCTCCACTGGGTACACATCTCAAGTTGTTTTCCAGACAGTCAATAGAAATATGATAGCCACTATTACCAGAACATTTAGCCAAACCTGTGGCGTTACCCAAACTACTTCATCGGGCTACAACTACAATAGACCTTCTGTTCCATTCAACTTTGGGTAGTCCGACAACTTATATTCTTTTTTTTTTTCATTCACATGGACAGTAAATATTTCAAGAACATATGATGGCTACATATTTAGGAGTGTATTGCAGTTGCCTTTAATTAGAATATCAGGTATTCAGGTCGATCATTCAGCAAAAAAAAAAATATAATTTGCCTATTTTTGTTACTAACATAAACGATACTTCGATATTCTAATGCTTTTGCTTTTTCGCAAGTCCGAATATCCAATTTGTTATTGAAATTCAATGGAATGAAATTAACAATGTTGGATATACTGTCATTATTTATTACTTTGAAAAATTGAATCATATTGGGTGGGGCAGTTTTTTATAACTATTTAAAACAATGTCCAAATTTATTGATTAGATTGTATGTTCAAGTCTAATGATATTATTGTAAATCATGTTAGAATATATTTTTATATAATGTAAATGTTAACTTAAATAAAGTATTTTGAAAACTAATTTTTATTAGTCACAACCTATTCATGAACTGTTACAATATCTGTAATTGGAAAAAAGGTAAGATCACAAATGCATTTTCCTTTTTGTATATAAATTTACAATAGACATTTTCGAACTATATAGTTATATCTATAAGAATTAATTTGGTGTTCATTGACTCAGAACTTCATAAGCAAAACTTTTTGACAACGGATTTTTTTTTCTTAGACGGAACAACTGCATGTTGATTTAAAGCTAAATAAAGTAGATGATGTATTGCTATACTTGTATCTAATTAAATTTTCATTCTTCCAGACAATGAAGACTTTCTTAATCCTGTTCTTGGCTTGCGCCACTCTTGGCAGCAGACTTCAGCACAATCGTCAGTTCCAAGGGCGACAACAGCAATATGGTCCGCCTCCTAATCTCCAAGGGTCCTTCAATCAAGGATACCTTCCACCCAATCCCACTCAAGGTCCTGGTAATTGCTATGGTGGTGGATCGACAGTGTATGTGACACAAACTCAATTCTCGACTTTTTATCAGACAAGTACAGTGTTCAACAACCAAGGTGTTGTGATAACTCAAACAGAATACTCTACCAGAGTTGTGCCAACTGTGGTTTATTCCAATGTCGTTTCCACGCAGTTCGTCAATTCTGGAATTACACAGACACAGTACGTTACAGTCACGATAACTAACACAAGAACACAATTCATAACACTACCTGGTGGAGCTCAAACCATCACCAGTACGCAAGTTGTTGACAGAACTCAACTAAACTTCCAAACTCAATTTATAACTCAGACTGTTCCTGTTCAATCCACTGGATTTACCACAGTAGTTTCAACTCAGATAATACCTCAACAAGCAATAAGCACCATATTCAGTACACAGTTCATAACAAGAACTATGCAGCTACCTGGCAACACTAGAACTGTTGTGAGTACTTTTGTCAGCACTGTATTCTCCACTGTCAATTTACCGGGGCAAACAATTTTCCAAACGAGAACTGTTTTCAGCACAAACTTTATTCAACAAACGATCACACAACCGGGCAGAACACAGACTGTATTCTCGACTGTCGTGCGCCCAATTTACAACACTGTCTTCTCCACCATCTTTAGTGGTAACACTCAAACTCAGTTCGTCACCAGCACCCAGTTCGATCAAAGAGTCCAAACTTCGGTCAGCATCGTGCAAGTTCCAAACCAGAACACGCAGACGGTGACAGTTCCTCAAGTAAGCACCAGCGTAATCTTCAGGAACACGGTGGTCACATCCACAGGATTCACACAAATTGTGATCCCTACGACTGTCACAGTACCAGGCCAGAATAACGTGGTAACAATCACACAGACAATCTACTCCACCGTGTTCCTTCCTGGTCAAGGAAGTACCAGCTTCATCAACGTACCTGTATTATCTACCAATTTCATCACATCTACGGTCTACAACACTGCTGTTCAAACTACAGAAGTGACGAGAACCGTTCAAGGTTCGTGTGGGGGAGGTACATCAACAGGAGGTGGTTACAATTATTCTCGTCCACCACCCAACACAGCTTATTTCAATCCTTTCGGTTAACATAAAACTTAATGTGATAATGTAGATGTTTGCAATAAATATTTATTTATGTTCCAACGACTAAGAGAAAAATAAGTTTCCGAACCTATTTCAATGGCAATACTTGTAGATATTATAGAATTAACTAGATTCATTCTGTGACATACAGTTTCACAAGTTAAAGAATATTAAATCAAATCGTAAATAACATTTTTATACACGATTTCTGATTGGTATAAAAGAAATGTATGGAATAACATTCAAAGAAATCTAACTTAACAATTCGTACTATTGATCAGATAATACTTTCCAATATATAATAAATATTTAAATTACAATTCATCTTCAGGTTATTGATTGCTTGGGTAGATAAATAAATAAAGTAATATTATAATAGTGGTGTTACATTAATGAAAATGAGAAAAGTAATGAAATAATATATTCATAGATTACTAGAGATTGATGTTTGTTTGTATATTCGCTAATAAAATGTGAAACGAAATGATTTCGATTTTTTATTGAAAAAATATTCGTTATTTTAATACAGTGGAACCCTCTATACTGAACTTCAACTTGTTCACTATAGAGCTGAGAGTTTACTCTACCATTAATGATATAAGAGATGCAGAGAAAACAGGACTTTGCATGGCAGACTATACAAGATATTTTCTTTCTTATTGGAATAAATTCACTAAACAGGGTTTTTCATTTCTCAGATCTCTAATAATCAGAATGGCTCACCACACATGACTTCATTATAGAGGAGTTGCACTGGTAGCACTCCTCTTTCACGAAATAGAACTAATTTACTATATAGAGATGCATAGAAAATTATATTCATTTGTGACAAACTAAACTAATTATGTTCACTATAGAGGTAACTTCAGGTAAGTTCCCTTTACAGGACTCTATTATTTAGGATGATTCACTAATTTAAATCACTATACAGGAGTTCACTATAGACGAGCTCTACTGCACATATAGGACTGACTTGTGTAACTTTTCCGTGGATTATTATCTGTATTTATGCTTAAATTATAATTTAGTGATATTAGGTTTATTTATTGAAGGTCATCTCCAGGTACCGAGGAAAAAATGAGTTTATTACATAATTATATAGAACTAAGTTCTATGATCATTATTCTACAAACCGCATACAATTCGATTCAGTAAATATTTTATTATTTGCTATTAAAGTTTTTAATACTCTGTGTGCAACAATTATACGAATCACTAGCCTGACGCTGAAGAAGAATATTGTACACTCTTTGTTTTGATTTCAAATTTGTTTTTTTTATAAAAAAAATACAATACGTTTTCGGCCTTCCTTTAAGTCAAAGATATTAATTGTTTCATAAAGTATATAAATGTTTCTATAATAATTTTATCCAATTATTTACCTCGAATACCTAGTCAACAATCAAAATAAATGGTACATTCTTTTTCTTCAGACTGAAAATTTGTAAGTTGGAAGTAAAAAAGGTATTATAGAGTTTTGATTATAAAAATAAGTAAAAGCATATATGATTAAAAATATGCTATCAAATTTGTTGCAGTTTGCTGATAAATGATAAACATTAGGCTCATATTGATTGAAGCAATAAAAAATTTGCTTGAAGGGGTCCTTTAAAACTTAAGAAATAATATCAGTTTGCTAAATTGATTTAATTAGATAACAAAATATATGACCACTGAAGGATCATTAATAATTGATATCAAAAGAAAATAAATACAAGGGTCTTCAGAGAAGTAGTCGGGCAAGAAAATGGCTGCTTACATACAGTCAACTATACCACCATTCGGTTGAAGAGCTCATGGATGAGAAAAAGCTACTCACTCTGTGATTACAGACTTCACACGAACTTTGTGACTGCACCTAGGAATGAAAGTGGAAAATGAACTACAAATTTATCTGTGAAAACAATTAAAGTAATTTATTTCAACTTAACATATAGCCAAAGGAACGTATGATTTATAAGTACAACTATATAGAGCGGATCCTTCAAAGATAAAAAGAGTTGATTGCAGTTAATAACATTGTAACTAAAATCTCAAAGAATTAACATTGGACTCAATATTACGGTTTCAAATTGCGAGATATGAAATATGAGAACAACATATTGATGTAATTTATAGTACATATAAGTAAGTTTGGTTAGATATGCTGGAGGAGTATCATATTTACGAGAAGGGTCCTATACTTAAATTTCGTTTGTTAGAATTTGAATAAAAAGAGATTTTTGTGTTTAGTACTGTTTATTAATAAATGCAAAAACAATCAACGGGGAACCAAACAAATAGAAATATACGATGAAATACAATCATAAAAAAGAACTGGATTATTTCTATTAAACTGTGTAAAAATAATAACCAGAAAAAATGTGATTTGAATCTAAATCTATTGAGATACAACTTCAAAAATTCCTTTCTGTTAATTTTTTTTCGTAGCTAATCATGAAAAGATGGTAACTCTGATTTGTCAATAATCAAATTGATGAATTTTCACTGCAAATATTATATCTTAATCTAATTTATACATATATAGTGTGAGAAATCTATACCTAAAGGCTAAATTCATCATCGTTACTATTTCACACATTTTCTAGCATTAAAAAATAACTCAATTAAGTATCTAACTATACATTAATAATTGAAGATTATGGAAATAAATGAAGTCTAAATATTAATTGTATTTTATCGTTGCTTAGTAAACTATCATATGAAATTAAACTATCGGTCTTCAATCAATAAGATAGATTTGTATATTTTATGACGAAATTCATGAGGTCGTGAAACACTGAAACTTGTGGTCAATTATTAAAGGACCTCTCCAGGCTCCGGGGGAAAAAGAGTTTATTACATAATAATATCCCAGCAAACATAAATGTATCTATTCGATGTCTAAACGACTCTGTAAAACCTCTCTTCCGACATCGAATACCAGTAACAAATTAGACATTGTGACATCAAGTAGACATCAATCCGATATCCGTTTGCACCGCTAAACCGCATCATATCAAGTATATTTTGCATCGAAGCGATACCGTTATAACAGCGTTGAATAGAAAGATAAATTACGACATCCAACATACATAAGGATTCTGCATCGAACAGACGCCTAATTATATATCTAATATGCTTCGAAACGATATCCACTTGCATCCAATAAATAAATAAATTAAAATAGAAAACTCTTACTTCATTGAAATAACGTATTGTACGTTTAGATGCATATCAATTCGATTAATGTTACATAGTGATATAAATAAATTAAATGGGAAGAAATGAAGTGATGTGTCCAGGTATCGTTCGTGGGTCCCTCCGTCCTCGTGCCTGTATCTCTGTAGCTTTGCCACCATGGATGCACTTACCTAAAAAAAATTTTGATATTAAGTGACTCGGAGATACTTGAAGATATTCTTAGAGTGAATAAAACAATACAGGCAAGCACCGCTTTTATAACCAAAATCACCACTTTTTCTTATTAAAAATAGTAATGAGTTGGTCAAATTTTTATATAATTGTAACTCCTTAAAAATTTCGTTCTCTTTGAGTTCAAATTAAAGAAAATGTTTTGAGGCTTCGATTTAGAATACAGATGAAAGTTGTGTGATGAAAGTTCAAAGTAATGAATGCATTGATTAAAATTTGACCATAGATTAACTATCACTCAGTAAATAAAGGTCATAATAGTTGAGTAATTAGTTTGATATTTTGACTTATATAATTGTGTTACATTGAACAAACAGGAATTTTGTGTTCTGTGAAATATTTTTAGCAGTAGGGTTTATGTTCCAAGTTATTAATAGGGTCTATATTTTCGAACACGTGATAAAGGAAAATATAATTATTATTATTTAACTACAATTTAATTTAATAGCTGAAGGTATATGATACCAATTGAAATAAAAGTTGAATAATGCTCATTATATATAGATTTAATGAGTTCGATTACAACTCTAAGTTTAATTATCTATAATGTGAATCACTGAATTTTAATCGTCTCATTTGCAGCTTTTGGCACTAGGTGAAAGTTCAAGTTATCGGATATGGGTTTCCGCATTTTACGTAGAAAAATTATTTAGGTATTGATTTTTATTTCTAAACTTGTATTTTACGTACTGGTATCATGGATACCAATTTAAGTAAGAATTGAATAATGATAATTAATATATTTATATCTTACATATTCGAAAATGTGGAACCGTCCGATAACACAGAATGTACTCTAAAATAGAACATGTTAAATATCCCATTAACTTTTAATTATTTACGTTTAGTATAGGTTTAACGTCTGCTTCGGAACCAAAGGCCATGTCTCTGACGTCTAAAGGAAAATAAATAGAAGGGACTGGAAGAAACAGTCAGAAAGGAAAGTGACTCCATGGACAAAGTCACGACGCTCATGGATGCTGAAAAACTACGTGAATGCTGTCAATTACCAAGGAATGTGACAAAAATGGTCACAAGCACCGGTGGCTGCACTCAAGGATGGAAGATGAAAATGAAGAGGTAATAGTAAATGAAGTCTACGAGCCTACATAACACAAAATCTAAGACCTCGTACGTAATTGTGGAGCATAACCCTAGCGCTATCTTCTAAAACTGCATGGAGAGTTAAAAAAAACTATACTCATGGTAAACATAAAATAGACAATACATAATCCAAATTACAACAGTTTGAGTCCCAAGGGACGCCACACCCCTTCTCTTCCATTCACCAAAGACAGCTTTAGGAACCCCTCGTGGTTTATTTACAATAAGCAGTTTAGAATAGATTCATAACAATAAATGCACTGGTCATTTAAAAATCACTTGATTGGTCATCCATTTCATTTTCACGGTACTGGAGGAACACTGTTCAACAACCGATGTTCCAATATCGCTTACTATACATACAATGATCCATTGTACAATCGCACTAGCGTGTCAATGCCCGATCATACCTTTACAACTGCCTTAGTCCCCTATAAATGTATTAATTATTGGGTATAGTTTAAAGGGATCGCACCACGTACGTTATATAGAAAGGTACAATCCAATTGAATAAAAATAATTCCTACATTTCTATACGTATTATATAACAGGAAGATAAGAAAATGAATTTCCAAATTTGAAACGATTTTTTTAAAACTACGTATCTGTTTTTGCACTTCTGGTCGAAGTATAAATTCAGATATCGTTTGGAAATGGACATGCCGACGTCAAGATGATGCTGTTAAAACCATGTATCGATTTTCATGTTTCTACTCGAAGTGTAAATTCAGATATCATTTAGAAACAGACATTCCGATATCTACTATGAGTCGAGTAGCGCCGTTAGCGCTACGAATTCGACAGCAAACGGCATCGAATCGACATTCATATGTTTGTTGGGATAGAACAAAGGTTTACGATTATTATTCTGCAAAAACGCATATTATTCGATTCAGTATATATTTTATTATTTGCTTCTAAAGTTTTCAATGTTCGGTGTGCTACAATTGTACGAATCACTAACCTGACGCTAAAGAAAAAGATTGTACACTCTTTGTTTTGATTTTCAATTTAGATTTTGTAAACAAACAATTCGTTTCGTTCACTTTAAGCCTTCTTTTAAGATATTAATTGTTTCATGTAGTATACAAAAATGTTACTGCGTATTGTATATAATTGCTTCTATAATAAGTTTATCAATTTTATACCTTTAGGTTCACGAAAATTAAATGCATTTATTATACCTAATACCTAGTTGACAATCAAAACAAATGATGTAGGTAGTTACATTCTTTTTCTTCACACTGAAAATTAGCAAGTCGGAAGATAAAATATGTATTGTAGAGTTTTGATCATAAAAATCTTTAAAAACATCTAAAATTAAAAATATGCTTATCCAATTCGATGCAGTTTGCAGAAAAATGATAAGAAACATTAGCCTCGTTGATTGAATCAATAAAAATATTTGTCTGGAGGGGACCTTCAAAAGGTACGTATACTACGACCTATACCTATACATGATAATGTCACAGTAAAGAAGATTATACCATTAATTTGAATTCATTTTATTTTATTCCTAAAATTAAGTCAGTGTAGCACATTAAATGAAGTCTCTATTGAAATATTTCTATACATTTAATTCATTTCTGTATTTTCACTCACTAGAATAATCTCGAATATTCCGTAAATTAAAGAAACTTAACGAATTTTCTCACATTTCCTGTCTGCTGTGCAGTACTGCGTGTTTATCAGATGTTCAGCTGCTGTGCCACCACAAATACCTTGGCACTGCCACTCCGCACTAGCACTGCTATTCGGTTTTGCTATATTGACTAGGAGGAAAGAAGACAAGGTATGGCGGAGCGGGAGAGGAGACTGGAGTCTTGGAGAGGAGAAATGAAAGAAGGGAGAACTTAATCCAAGGTAACAAGGTTTACATACAAATTACAATAAGAGTAATGGAGGGTAGGGTGTTGAGGGATGGATGGATGACGTAAGGATTGAGTGAGGTGATGTGGAGAGGAGACTGAAGAATATGGAACATTTTTCCCAAGACTCTCTGCGGGAGTTTTTGATTGAATTTTTAGTAATTGCCAATTGGAGATCTCTGCGGGACTCGGAGATCTTCACTGATCTTGAATTAATTCCTATGTTACCATTAATTTAGCTGCGGGAGATTATGATTTAATTCCTATGTTACCATCAATTTAGCTGCGGGAGAATCTGAAAGACTGAATCTGCTACTGAGAGTCGGAGAATAACTGTCTCCCAAAATAAAATCTCTGCGGGAGAAGAGACGCATTCTGCAGAGCCAGTCCAAGTAAAATAGTATGTCTCATAAACTCGCCATTTGTCTCCCAGCTCTCTCCAAAATTCAACAAATTCTCTCCAAAATGATCAATTTTTTATAAATTCTCTCCAAAATAACATTGTAGCATAGGAAAAAAATAGATAAAACTCGCCATTTGCAATTGAAGGGCTCAAAATAACTGTCACAAACTCGCCATTAAAGTGGCGAGTTTGGACATGCTTTATTAGTTATTACTTGGTGGAGGCTGCTGGAGGACCAGTCTGCAGAATATGGAACATTTTTCCAAGACTCTCTGCGGGAGTTTTTGATTGAATTTTAGAAATTTGAGATCTCTGCGGGAGATCTTGAATTAATTCCTATGTTACCATTAATTTAGCTGCGGGAGATTTTGAATTAATTCCTATGTTACCATTAATTTAGCTGCGGGAGATTCTGAATTTGCTACTGAGAGTCAGAGTAACTGTTTCTCAAATTAAAATCTCTGCGGGAGAAGAGACACATTCTGCAGACTGGCTGGAGGGGAGGATGAGGAAATGGTGGAGGGTTGGAAGCTCTCAAAAATGGTAATGCTGCCAAGCCATTAAAGTCTGCAAAGCATGCACAATTACTCTCCCAGAGTGGAATAATAACTCATTTCAGATTGACTAGTAACTCTGTTAGGAATTTAGAATGAACAAAAATTACTCATTTTAACCCTAAAAAATGCAGAAAATAGTAAATCATTTTATGAATTTCAACTCCGCAGTGAAAACTGATGTAAAATAAGTCATTTAAGCTTCACAATTGTGCTTGTTGTGATGATAAACATCACTAATGGGAATGCATGAAGTTAGGAGTAACTCTGTTAGAATTTATGTTTTCCAGTCTGGTTACTCTCCAGATATTTAATTTTTTTGTTAATTTTTCCCCACAGATTTTCAAATTTCTCTCTAAAATTACCAAAAATCTCAAAATACTCTCTAATAATTAGACTAATTACATTTAAATATAGGAATTAATTGGAAAATTGTTGCCGGATGGCGGATAATTAAGGAGACTAATCTAAATTCAAGGCCTCCCGCCTCAATAGTTGCCGGCTAAACTTCACAACTTTTGCAGACTCCAGTCTGTATTTCGTGGAATATTTCCCCTTTAAAAATAATATTCTGGGCCGGCAAAGTCGGTGGATTGTTAGCTATTTATTTCTGTGTTACCTTCCATTAATTTTCGGTGGATAAATTGGGAAAATGTTGGTGGATCAGCCAAATTACTGGAAATTTATGGTGGATTTTTTCATTTTATTTTAAAAAGTCGGTGGGATTTCATGCACAAAATACAGACTGGGCTGCCCAAAGGCCAAAGTAAAGAAGGCTAAGAAGCCACAAGCTAGTCAGCAGAATATGAGTGAGCAGAGGATGTGGCGTGGGATGAGACTCTCATGAGAGAGTGTGGAGTCTGCAGGCAGGGTTTATGGAGGGGAGAAGGATGGAAGAAAATCTGTTCCTGTTGAGGGCAAGTCCAGATTGCATTCTGAGTGAATTTTTTTTGAAACTCGCGATCTTTTAAGACATTTATATGGAGTTTCAAAACTTCGCGGCTCATCAAATGTGAATTTTCACTTCTTTAAATATTCCTGGTCCGTTAATATGTTAATTTTTCGTTCTTTCCATAGTTCCTAATTGGCAATGAGTTCTCCATATACAATTTTGGCGCTCTGCACAGTCATTTGTTATTTAGCTTATCCGCCTTATTAAGTTTAAGTATCCAGTTACTTGGAAGTTAATTTTAAGTAACCAACTCTTCAACTCTTGCAATCGCTCTTTCCACCACGGCTCTCTTTATTTCCCACGGCTTGCAGTTTTTATCCCACGGCTTGCAGTTTTTATCCCACGGCTTGCAGTTTTTATCCCACGGCTTGCAGTTTTTATCCCACGGCTCGCAGTTTTTATCCCACGGCTTGCAGTTTTTATCCCACGGCTTGCAGTTTTTATCCCACGGCTCGCAGTTTTTATCCCACGGCTCGCAGTTTTTATCCCACGGCTCGCAGTTTTTATCCCACGGCTTGCAGTTTTTATCCCACGGCTTGCAGTTTTTATTCCACGGCTTGCAGTTTTTATCCCACGGCTTGCAGTTTTTATCCCACGGCTTGCAGTTTTTATCCCACGGCTTGCAGTTTTTATCCCACGGCTCTCAGTTTTATCACACGGCTCTCAGTTTTTATCCCACAGCTTGCAGTTTTTATCCCACGGCTCTCAGTTTTTATCCCACGGCTCTCAGTTTTTATCCCACGGCTCTCAGTTTTTATCCCACGGCTCGCAGTTTTTATCCCACGGCTCGCAGTTTTTATCCCACGGCTCGCAGTTTTTATCCCACGGCTCGCAGTTTTTATCCCACGTCTCGCAGTTTTTATCCCACGTCTCACAGTTTTCATCCCACGGCTCAGATATGATATTTCCCACTGCTCTTCAAATAACCTGTTGGTGAAATTGGACAAAAAACGGCTCTTGGACAAAAACTAATGCAATCTGGGGACAAGTGTGGAGGAGAGCTATAGGAGGAAGGAGACATTGGTGGTAGTGGCAGTGGACTTTGCAAAGGCATTCGATAGTGTTGATAGGGGGGCTCTTATGTACTATAAGTGTGACCCAAGGATTATTGGTGTAGTGGCAAATTTGTACCAGGAGATAGGACTGAGATCTGGAGACTGGAGGTGGAGGGAGGGAAGGCAGTTGGGAGAGACGGAAGTTGGAAGTGGTATCAGGCAAGGTTGCACGGGTTCTCCACAACTATTTGTAATGGTTGTGGGGATGATCATAGAGAGGATGTTGAGGAGTGGTATGGAATTCAGAAGGGGAGGGGTTAGTTAGAGTGCCAGTTCTTTTCTATGCGGATGATGGTCTGCTGCTGGGAAGGAGTGTTGAGGAGGCGGGGAGGATGGTTGAGGTGCTGGAGGAGGGAGCAGAGAGATGTGGACTGTGGATCAATAGGGAGAAGAGCATGTACATGGTTTTCAATGGGGGAGAGAGGCTGAGGTGGAGAGTATCCGATGTGTGGGGGGAGATGAGGTACCATGGGGTGTTGGAGACGGCGAAGAGTGACTGTTTTGGTGAGTGTAAGAAGGAGAGCATGAGAAGGCGGAAAGGATGGCAAATCTGACGTATTCGGTTGTGGGGAGGTTGTGCGATAGGTTGCTTGTGGGGAAGACGTTTTGGAAGGGGGTGGTGCTACCTAGTGTCCTGAGTGCAGGTGGAGTGCTAGTGTGGAGTAAGGGAGAGAAAGTGAGGATGCAGAGAATGGAGTGTGGAGGAAGGTTATGGCTGCACCCTCATGGACTTCCATTGTGATTCTTCAAGGAGAAGTGGGACGTTCCTCAGTGCTCGCGAGGGACATGAAAGAGAAGCTGAAATTCGCCAAGCATCTGATGAGGACCGAGAGTGTAGTTTTATGAAGGGTGATGGAGGAGATAAGGGTTGAGCTGAGACAGGATCCATGGATGAGGATGGTGGATGACTACTTGAGTGAGGTGGGTGTGAATTGGAGACAGTTGGAGGATATGAGCATTGGCCGTGTACGTGTTGAGAGGTTGGTGAATAAGTGGGAGCATGGGAGATGGAGATTGAGGGGAAGTCGACCTTGGGGTACTATAGGGAGAAGGAAAGGATTGGAGGGGAGTTTTACGACAATAGTTGGGGATTGAGGTTGCTGTTTGGAGTGAGAAGTAATACGTTGAGACAGGGTTGGAGGATGAGCACTGGGGAGATGTGTGGGGCAGTGGAGGAGACTCTGGAGCATTTTATTCTTGCGTGTCCGAGATTGGAGGTGGTGAGAGAGCGACATGGTATACAGATGATGGAGGAGGTGATGTGTTTTGGTGAGTGGGACACTCGGAGGGTGCGTGCGTGGAGTGGGAGAGGGGTGAGGTGTGCGAGACTGCTGGCGGTATGACGGCCCTGCGAAAGGTTATCGGGAGAGGGTGAAACCGGTGTCTGTAATAAAAAAAGTATGTAATAATAATAATGAGTTATATCTAATAATAATAACATATTTTTTAAATTTTCTAGCTAAATTAAGGTAATGAAATATGATTGAAAATCAAAAACTGTGCCAATTAAAAAAGTATTGCTCATAAACTCTCCATTTGTGTCTCCAACTCTCTCCAACAATTTCCAAAATGATCAAATTATCATAAATTCTCTCAAAAGGACCAAAATAACATTATACCTATCAGTCTGTATTTGGTGCACAAAATTTCACTGACTTTTTCAAAAAGCTGAAAAAATCCACCAAGAATCCAGTATGCAAAGCATGCACAATCAGTTTCTAGATATTTAATTTTTGGGATAACTTGTCTCCAAAGATTTTCCAATTTCTCTCAAAACTCAGATATGTCTAATTGGCTTAAAATTAATTTCTATGTTCCCATGTTAATTTTGGCTTGAAATCTTCTAAAAATGAGCCAAATTGGCTTGGCTCAGATTCTTGTGAAATTTTGGCTCAAAAATTGGCTTAGAATTTTCCAGCCTCTGAAACATGGTCCATAATGACCAAAAATTTCTAACTCTCTACTAATTACATGTAAAACTAAGAAATTGTTGCTGGATAATTCAGGAGACTAATTTCAAGCACTGCCTGGCTGGTAGCCTGGATAAACTTCACAACTTCATGCATCTTTTGCAGACTGGCCAAGAATTTCCAATAATTTGACTAATCCACCAACATTTTCTTAATTTATCCACCGAAAATTAATGGTAGCTATTGTAGGAATAAATAGCTAAAATTCCATCGACTTAGTCCAGTCTGCAAAAGATGCATGAAGTTGTGAAGTTTATTCGGCGACTATTGAGGCTTTGAAATTAGTCTGCTGAATTATCCGGTGAAAATTTTCTAATTAATTCCTATGTTTATATGTAATTATTGAAGAGTATTTTGAGAGTTTTGGCCATTTTGGAGAGAAATTTGAAAATCTTTTGGAGTCCCAAATTGTTCCAAAAATTAAATATCTGGAGACTGATTGTGCATGCTTTGCAGACTGGGACTTAGAATATTATTTTCAAATGGATAAAACTCCACTGACATGTTGGCCACTCTGCCTCTGGAAAATACCTTAGGCCAACAGCCAAGTAAAATTGTATGTCTCATAAAGTCGCCATTTGTCTCTCCAGCTCTCTCCAAAATTCAACAAATTCTCTCCAAAATGATCAAATTATCATTAATTCTCTCCAAAATAAAATTGTAGCATAGGAGAAAAATAGATAAAACTTGCCATTTGCCTTGAAGGGCTCAAAATAACTCACAAACTCTCCATTAAAATGGTGAATTTGGACATGCCTTATTACTTGGGCCAACAGATGAATTTTAGAGGTTAAATGCTGCGGATTATACAGTTCACAATAATTTATTACTGTATTATAAGGTTTGCTTAACTCCAACAGAGTAATTAATCCATCAGAAAAGACCACTTTTTCCAGAGTGGCATGTCGGTGGAATTTACCATGAAATACAGTCTGGTATACATAGCGTCTAGCTTGCTTGTACTCCTGTAGTGTTGACTACGACTAGTCTAGTGGACGGTTATCCCAGTCTATAAGGGACATTTTTAACATTTTCTGTGCTAACAATCTCTAATATCCTCCTATATTTATTTAGGTACATGTATTTTTTCTGAAAACATAAGGCAAAATGGAAAATTTCTTTGAGATCACTTTACCCAGTCTCAGGCTCTGCAAAGCTTGAAAGCACCTCCATGTAGCCAAAGATCTTTGGAGACGCTTTTTTAGGGAAAATATTTCTTGACAATATCTTTGAAACCATTTTCTAATTAATTGATTTAATTCCTATGTTTACATGTAATTATTGGAGAATCCAAGCCACTCAGCATAATGACCAGTCTGAAAAGAATGTCTCCACAGACTGACAGACACAGGATTTTTTACAGAAGTTGGGATTTAGGCGCAGCAAATAACATGGGAACATACAAATTAAATTAGGACTTGGGCGCAGGATTAATCAACAAATCAGTCCAGACTGCAGAAACTGGTAAAGTGTTCTCCAAGAAATCCTCTATTTTGCTTCTGTTCTCAGTAAAATACATGTAAATATAGGAGGATATTTAGGATTGTTCGCACAGAAAATGTTAAAAATGTCCCATGTTCTGAAGACTGGACAAATCCTGCTGTTCTTTTCAGACTGGCATAATGACCGTGTGTCTCTTCTCCTGCAGAGACTTTAAATTGATAGAGAGTTACTCTCTGACTGTCAGCAGCAGATTCAAAATCTCCCGCAGCTAAATTAATGGCAACATAGGAATTGATTCAAAATCTCCCGCAGCTAAATTAATGGTAACACAGAAATTAATTCGTGATCTACCGCAGAGATCTCCAATTTCTAAAATTGGGCTCAGATTTGTTGCACAGTCTTTGAAAAATGTTCAATATTTTGCAGTCTGGGTCAGAATCTTAGCTAAGTTAATGTAAACATAGGAATCCATTCAAAATTGTTCGTAGAGAATATCCTAAAACCCAAATATTTCCCATATTCTGCAGACGGGCCTTAATGATAAAATCCCTTCGAATTTTAAACAACTTCTTTGTAATTCCTAATTTAATTTTGTATGATGATAAGATATTGGTATTTGCCATTTGGTAGTAATATATTATAATAAATAAAATTATATGTTACGACTTATGCCTACGGCTATCTAAAATTATCTTGTTTGCTAAATTGCTTTGAAGTCCAAACTGAAAAAGATGTAGCCATCGCCTAGTAGCCAATAGCCATCCACTCTGCATTATTACATAATGACTCGCTAGTTTTAAATTCTTATAATTTGTCAATATGATATAATGATAATAACTAACTGTTGTATGTTTTAAATTTCCTTCTTAGTTACTTATTCAGTTGCTTTTCAACATTTTGAGCCAATTTTTATTGTAAATTAACTATGGCCGATGAACGTAGACCACCACGTGACATTAGAGGTCTCTTGAATTTTTGTACCGAACTGACTATCAA
Organism: Caprella mutica; assembly: GCA_947561585.1. Classification (NCBI taxonomy): domain Eukaryota; kingdom Metazoa; phylum Arthropoda; class Malacostraca; order Amphipoda; family Caprellidae; genus Caprella; species Caprella mutica. Next base: position 47,425 of record CANNZV010004539.1, read on the forward strand.
AGAAGATGCTCCCAATGCAGCTGCACCAATGGATTCTGAGGTAAGTTCAGTACCAGGTAAATGCCTATTATATATTACTAATATCCTAAATGAATTATTTGCTAGAGTCTAGAGAGCTACTCAATAGAGCCAAGTAAATGTTACTATGTATTTAAATCTTATTTTTAAATTTTATCAATGTTAAACTGTAGCAATAATCATTTAGTTTCTTAATAGGTGATGCATTCAAATTAACCATCAGTTTTTTAAACATTCAATTTCACTATAAATACAATACAATTAATTAGAAAATTATCTAATATGTGTAATATATTTTCATTTAATTGTAAGTAAAATTTATAGTAAAAAAAGCAATAATGAATTCTCTACATTTTCAGAGGCAAGCTTTTCTCAAAAATGTCCTTGAAAATATGACTGTAAACACTGCAAAGAAAATGGCTGAATGTCTACAACATTTGGTAAACTTCAACAGCTTGGAAGATCATTCTGATGATGATATTGAAGAAATAGAACAATATTTAGATGAACTTTTATCTGTAACAGATGATATTGATAATGCTAATGGTGAGTCAAATCTGTAATTTTTTTAAATACATACTTTTTTCAAAAGTTATTTTATCTCTGAATATATAATTTACTTCTTTACAGTTCTGGTTTAAAATGAACTAGACAATAAGATGTATATAAATATCTATAACTTCTTGACTCATAATTTCCACAGATCTGGTTAAAATAGGAGGCATAATTGTGCTGCTCCAGTCCTTAGAATCTCCAGTTGCTTTAGTTAGAGAAATGACGTGTGAAGTTTTCTCTGAAATCTGTCAAAACAATCCAAGTTGTCAGGCGGAAATGCTGAAGCAAAACACTCTACCCAAACTACTCAATTTAGTTGATAATGATCTCAGCGATGCAGTCAAGGTTAAGGCACTTTACGCTACTTCCAGTAAGTAATGTTTATTACTTTCAAATGGTTATAAGCTATAATACAATATAGCTAGTTATTATGCATCCATTTATTTTGTGCAAAAACAACTGTAGAATATTGAATTATAGAGATAGCCATTCCAAGTAAAAGAAAACTGATATTGAGGTACCTAAAAATATTGATAAACTGTAACTCTCAATTTAATTATGACATAAGAAAAGTTCCAAGCTATCATTAAATCATATCAAAATAATTGTATAGTAATTAAAGTTTAACTAGTTATTTTTTTTTTTAATATGATCAAAAATGTGAAACTATCTGATAACTCTGAACATACCCTAGTTGTTGAAATACTATATGAAATGAAATTACTTTCTACTCCTTAGTAATTAAGTAGCTTTTTGAAAATATCACATGGCTAGTAAAGCTGTGCTTCCTGCAATGTAACAATGAGAAGTTGAAGCAATCGATTATATTTTTTCTTCTACAGGTTTGGTGAGGAATTACGAAGCATCAATGAAGCAATTTGAAGAGTTAGATGGTTTCTCTTTCTTAATGCGTGCAATGCAAACAGATTCTGATAAACTCTTCATAAAATCTGCTTTCCTCATCTCTAACCTGATACTAGAATATGGTCCTTCAAAAGGTGAGATAGCGGACTAAATTCTTTATTAGTAAAGTGAAAATAGTGATTTGTATTCACAAATTACTAATTTTATTATATTTTATTATCAATTTATAATTTGTAAATATTTCAAATCCACGACATTTAGCAGAAAAACTTATCACCAAATATGGGCGTGATTTCTCCTTTAGATGCGATGTTTTAGTGATATTTTCATTTTAGTGAGAATTTACAAACTAGAAAAAAAACTGAGACTGAAATTTTTGACATATGATTATCTTAAGAAGATGGTAAACTTGATGAACATGACACTAATTAGTATATATCTTATTCATCTTTATTTTCTAATAATAATACATCTCCGTCTACTGTAATAGTATGAAGATTATTTTGCTGACATGGCATTTGATATTCAAATTATAATCATGCTCTTTTTTTGTTTCTAATTTATTTTTATATCTCTTAATCATATATTTATTTTCTTAGACACAATGCTATCAATGGGTTATGCAGAGCTGCTTATTTCTCGCCTGCACTCCTCTGCCCCTTCCTCTGCACTGAGCAGAGAGCACTGCAGTTCTGCACTGCTGAAACTCTGCACTGCAGCCCCTCAGGCCATAGACACATGCCTAAGCACTGAGGGCTTCAGTGATGTACTGAAAGAGAGAATGGAGACTATTAGGGGAAAAGAGGAGTCACAGGTAAAGGATATAACTAATTTCAGTACTTTTTTTTAGCTAATTTAGTAATTTTTCAATTCAATCAATTTTTTTGAAGAAAACAATTTTTTTTCCATTCAACCAAATTTTTAGCAAATTGAGATGGTAAGTAAGTTTTAGGGTGTTTCCCAGAATAGAGGCGCAAAATATTTATTTAATTTATTTATATTTAATATTATTATTTATTGATTAATTAGAGGCACAATATCGATTATAAATTACCTGCATCTATAATACAAACAGACACGGATTCAATTAAAGTTATTTATTTCCTATGCATTACAGAAGCATTCTGAACTTTGAAAAAACTCGTGTTTTCATTGAAATCACTCGAACATTATAGATTTTTACATGAAACTGTAATGTAGTTTGTTGAATACGCTAGTTTGTTGTACTGCAACTTCATGATTGATTATTGACCTGGCAGGGGCGCTTCATTTTATTAACTTCGTATCTATGATACACATTTAATAGAAATATATTAATAAATATTTTGCGCGGTTATTCTGGGACAGACCCAAGTTTTATATAATATTATTGTAACTAGGGTAACGTCACAGTTCTCGGTTAGTGGGTGCTAACACAGGTCATGAGCCAATCCGACCTTTAGAAATTTCTGATTGACTTATGTTAACAGCCACTTTCTGAGTACTGTAAGTGTCTGAGCACTGCAACGCTCTGCTAAATACAAATTTTTGCCTTCACTTATATTTACTTTTCATTTGCTCATAAATTTCTTTATTTTGCCTAATTTAATACATGATGATTAACCTTTCATATATCCTGAATTAATTTGGAAGTGAATTTTTTAAACAATAAATTAGAATATATAAAATGTGCTTATCCCAATGTAAGTGTACACATTGGCTCCAATATATGAAAGCATGCACATGTGTTTAACCAGGATACAGTAACATAGGGTATGGTAATCAGCTGATTGAATCTATAGTTTGACGTGACCACCGGGTGACTCAAAATGGCGACTCTGACCACAATTTGAAAAATGGAAAAACTTACTTAAACTTAATCACTTTTAAATTGAATTTTTTCTTATCATTTACTAACTAAGCATTGGTTAAATTGTATTTCCACTATTTTTTTTCTTATTTGTTATTCATAGGAACTACAATTTAGCAGTTAACTAACACTAGTTTAGGCTCCTAGGTAGCCTATTTTCAAGACCCTATTTTTTATAGATAAGTTAAAGAAATGAACAATAAAAACACACCTGAATTATATCTATATAATCAACTTCAAGGTTCAATCGCCATTTCCGTTTTTCTTTTGCACGAAACCCTTATAAAATGACTTCAAACTTCTCGATATTAACATGCAAATACGAGGAATTATGAGCCGCTCGGTCACAAACAAGGAATGTGTTGTTGTGGTGACGTCATATTTTTGTGTCGTCTGCTAGGTACTATACCTGATTATGTTCTTATACCTTGTGTTTAACATCTAGTTTATAGAAAATATCTCTAAATTATTGCATAAAGTACATCATTAGAAAAGGGACTGATTCGTCCGTCCTCTTAGGGAGTAGCTGAAGGGTAATATTATCTGTTTTTGAATGAATGAACACTACTTAAAGTTTCATGCTCGAAATAAGCAACATGTCGTTATTTCGATATTATTACGTATCCTAAATATGCCATTTGTATCTGTTTCAATTCTGATATCAATTCATCATAAAATTGTTTGTGTTCGATTTTTTCCTATTAAAATCCCACTGCCTTTTTTTCTTATGGTATTTTCTTCACAGGAGGAGTTTGACTACATAAAGGAACTGTTACAGTTATTCACCTCTCAACAGAGGGACGCCTCTAGCCCTGTTGATGCCATGAGATGAACAGTAGTGCTCCTGTTTTAACCTGTTACTACTCTCTGTTATGTGACTACATTACGTCGTATATTCTTCGTCAACTCTCCTCTTTTATTTTCCTCTATTTAAAATGATTAGGCTTGCAGGTCCTTGAAATTACATTTAGAAGAACATAGTTTGTTTTGGGTTAATTTCTAAGTGTTTGATAGATTTTAAATGAAATGAGGGAGCTAACATAAGGTATATTTTCTAGAGTTTTTCTTTTTAATTGGCTTTAAGAAATCCATTGATCGATTGTAAGAAATTCCTGTCGTTCAAAAGGATGAAATGAACGCAAATGTGCGTGCAAATCAATAATTTGTATACAAAATTAAGACGCACAAGAGTTACATTTACTATCATGTATTGTATTTTTTTAGTTTGTTTGTATTATAATTTTTTTTATAATTTTCTCTTTCGAATTTCCAATCTTTGATTAAAGAAAACTATTATAAAGTAAAGAAATGAAAATATAATAATATGGGTGATTTTGTTTTCTTTATTTGATACTAACACGGTAGTAGGTATTATTTCTCTCACATTGAGGTAGTGCTTTTAAGCCCAAATTAAAGTAAGAAAATATTTTTTATTTCAAAATATGTAAGATAAATTGAAAACATGTTTCCCATTGCCAATATTTTTTAAGATTTATAGCTGCTTCAAAACTTAGATTCTTATTTCATTTAGTACATATAAAATGAGGGGTACGGTCAATAGCCCCCCTCAGTCACGAGCCCACTCTGGAAAAAGTGGTCTTTTCTGATGGATTAATTACTCTGTTGGAGTTAAGTAAACCTTAAAAATTAAAATACAGTAATAAATTAATGGGAACTGTATAATCCGCAGCATTTTGGCTTTAGCCTCTAAAATTCATCTGTTAGCCTAGGGTATTTTCCAGAGTGGTCACGAGCCCTCCCCCCCCCCCCTCCCTGTTTTTTAATCCTTATTTACCTAGTTAAATAAATGAAGAGCTATTTAGATAGAAATAACTGAGAGTTGCTAATGTAGTTTGTTGTACTGCACACTTCATGGTTGTTTATTGACCTGTCAAGGGGGTTCCAGAATAAAATATGGAATTATCGTGATAAGGCAATTAATACCAAACTGATTGATATAAAATCTCACTATTTTATTACTATGAAACCGAAATTTTCCTATAATATTTTTATGATTAATTTATAGCTCAAGGTGAGTAATATAACAAGCTAAATAAATATTAACATATAATAAATACGTAATAGATACCTACCCATAAATTCTAATGTGATATACCTGATGCAATTCTTTGATAATTATACAAAACTTGACCAATTAGGTACTAAAAGATATATTGATAATTTGATAAATAGGATTAAATAAAATGGCCCACAATAATAAATTTTCATCATTAGTATGAATGGCATTTACTATATATGATAATGATGCATATTAATTAATTTATTTATTCTTACTAGGTCTAATTTCGTTTCTTATACCTACCATAGTAAATATCTATTTACTATGTCTGATACAACATCATCTTCAAATTATCGTTTATATTGTGTTGACAATAGAGATTAATAGGCAAAGTATTGATTTAAAACATTAATATGCATTATGTTTAATAAAATAAATGGGTATTAATATGAATTGTGTGAAAAATAAGGTCAAAAACGGGGGAGGGGGGTGGGGGACTCATGCCATCACCCCTAAGTATGTAGTCGGTTATTTTTTAAATGTGAAATTGTTAAAAATCAATCATACGATCGATAATTTCTAAGATATATATCAATAATACCAATTATATTGTACTTGCTTCAATATTTCACAATTTCTGAATCAATCATTCGATTTAGTTTACATATGTCTAATAATAGATATAAGCGAGTACCCATTTGCAATTGTATTTTAATTTTTTTTCAACATTTAGTGAGCGGCAAATAAAATTATAAACCGATCGACTATTAGATATATCTAGATATTCTACAATATCCATCTGTACAACTAAAATAAGTCTGAAACGTTAATCTTTCTGATGAACTTCTATTTATATTTTCGCGCAATTTTAATCATGTTCTAACTGCTTTTCTACAGACTTCAACAGATATCGACAAAATAATGCGTCATGATCCGTTGAACCGTTGAACATACAAGGCCCACCATGTAAGAACGTGGTGATTTTATTATCACATGATAGTTGCCCAATCGCTCTATCTTAATACGTTTTATAGTAGAATTTTGATGATTTTATTATAAAAATACATATCCAGTCTAATTATATTGTAATTATATATTCGTTGTATGGGAAATATAAGATATACTTTGACTCATCATATTATTGGAACCTAAGTCCTACGCAGAGTATACTGACAACTGATGTAGTGACAATTCAAATTTTTGTGCCAATGACGTCATTAATGAAACGTACTTAAATTGAAATTTAAGGGCTTATCATTTAAACAAATGTTTAATTCTAATAACATCATCATAAAATGACTATAACGAATGAAATTATATTACAATTATTACTATATTTGCATTACCTTATATTTTAAAGTGCTGCTCTAATGACGTCATAGGCTAAAAAAGTACATTGTCACTACCGAGTATATTTGGTAGAGTGTGTCTCGCACGTACACACGCACGCACACACCTTCACAACATTCAAAGCAAACGGTTGGAGAGATTTAGTGCAAAGAAAACCCTTTCCCTCCAGTTCAAACTTGACAGTTGCGAGCGATGCTCCTTGTTACGCTTCTAGAAAGTATTGTCAAGTAATATCTATGAACAGAAAGTGCTGATTGTTTTTGATTTGGTGAATTGCCTAGTGGTGAAAATTTTACTGAAATGCCTAGTCGTGTTGGAGTAAATCTCAGGGCCTCTGCCTATTTACACCAAGGAGACAGGAAATATATGGAGGATGAATTCGTAGTGGCATACCAGCGCACAGCTGACAAACAAGACATAGAGTATGCCTTCTTTGGCATATTTGATGGTCATGGCGGCAAAGAGGCAGCTCACTTTGCCAAAGATCACCTAATGGACAATATTGTGAAACAGAGAACTTTCTGGTCTGATGATGATGAGGAAGTACTGCAGGCTATCCGAGAGGGCTTTATTCAAACACACATGGCTATGTGGAAAGTATTAGGTGAGTAAACACTGTAAATTCAGACTGTAGAAACTGCTGAACTTGTTAACTGTTCTCCATAAATTCTCTATTTTGGCTTCTGTTCTCAGTAAAATAGGGTCACGCAGGTAAATTGCGGCCCTTTAATTTTTAATTGCGGCCCTCTCAAGAGAGTCTCTAAAACATCCTGAACTGAAATTACATTAAAATAAGCGCAGTGCGTGCTATAATTTATTAGCGTCGTACGGGGTATCACTGCAGTGTTCACATTCCCTCAAACTTGTAAATATTTCGGTAAAGAAAAAAGTTAGAAACGATCTTTTTCTCACGATGTATGTCATAGGTATGAGGATGATGAAAAACAAGTGAGAGGTAGGTGCGTTTCGTATTAATAAAATTATTGATGAAAAAGTGTGGGCAACTCCAAATGTCTTTCCCGGGGCATTGCTGATTTGCTGGCCCCCATGTCACCATGTGGGGTATCATTGCCAAGGGGGGTATCATTGCCAAGGGGGGTGATGATACCCCATTTTGGAAATTGCCCACCTGGCACTGATACCCCTCCTTCTAATTTTTTTATTATCCTTTGTTTTACTAACCTTCGATCACTTAATTAAGGATAATGACAAGCTAATTAATGAAAAGTTGTTTGATAAACAAAAACATATCCTTACTTTCTTCAATATACTAAGTAAAATTATAATTAAATCTAAACTAATGTTTTTAGTAACATAAACAGAAACAGCCAGTCTTTTACGAGCTTGATGTAAAAGTACTTGAAATAAAAACATAACGATAAAGTAATTAGAACTAAAAAATATCTGAAGTAAAATAAGAATCCTTTGGCTATTTAATCACAGTCCGTTGTAAACTTGAAATTAATAAAGTAGCTATCCGCTAAAGGTAATAATCTAGAGAAAAATATCCTTATAATATCCATTATTATTTGCAAGGTATGAATAACTTCTTTCTTAATTAGTAGAATAAAAGTTATATCATCTTTGATTTCATGAGCTGGGAGTCGATGACATACTTAATGTACATTTCTCGGGCCTTTACCAAACCATTAACATGGATCCCACGATCATAGTTGACCACCAAAGGTCCCATTATAACTTGTTCTGCCTGTATAAATTCTTTTGGTGGCTTTGACTTCCAAACAAATTGGTTATTAGCTTTTTGGTCCATGAATTCAGCTAGGACTAAACTTCTTTCACTGTCAAAGCTCTTGATTTTGCCAATGTACAATTTAGTTTTCGATTGGTTGGTCATAATACCCTATTACATACAACTTTTCTACCTGCACCTTCTTCTGTATGTTAGGTAAGTTGCGATTCACAAAGTTAACATTAACAGTGTTTGATATTTCTGTATCTTCACTGAAGGTTTCAGAATCTTCTGAGTCATCATATTGAATCTC